>CAUYQG010240936.1:0-15958 GCA_963574415.1 Tarsius wallacei | reverse complement strand
CAGATAGCAAACATTATGACATGCCAATAGGTTCAGAATCCTTGCAGCACCCCCCCCACACACACACCCTAGTAAGTGCTCAAGATTTTAGAGACAGCACAACACCCCACCCCCAGCCCTACTTCATAATTGAAAAAACCTGGAGCCCCAGCTCAATAAGGACAAAAGGTAGAGCAAATATCAGAAGTGACTGCTTCTCCATTTTCCACTGAGCAACAGAATTAAAGAGAAAAATAAGAGAACTGCTACAAATGAAGAAACACCAATGAAAATCAGCTAGCAACCATCGGAGTCCCAGCAAGGAGTCAGTGCTAGAAAAAAACAGCTACTGGAGCACAAAGAATGGCTATCTCCCAGAATGACAGTATCCAGAAAGTACTTATGGAGATCAGAGAATCACTGGATTAAATGAGTAAAAATCAAGAAATTCAAGAGCTAAAACTAAATGAAATTGCAATAGAGCTAGACAGGCAGAGATTCTCCAAGAGATGTAAAATTTTAATCAAGAAGCCAAACATACATCTGATTGGAATACCTGAAATAGAAAGAGAAGCAGAAAACACCTTGGAACAAACATTCCATGAGGTCATTCAAGAAAACTTCCCTCATCTGGCCAGGGAGACAACTAGACAAGCACAAAAGATCCAGATGACCCCTGCAAGACATTTGATGGGAAGACCAACCACTACACATATAATAATTTTCCTATACCAGGTAGGTATAAAGGAAAAAATCCTAAAGGCAGCAAGAGAAAAAGGTCAGAATACCTACCAGGAGAGACCAGTCAGCATTGCTACAGACTTATATGCAGAAACACTACAGGCCAAAAGGAATTGGACCCCAATTTTAATGTTCTCAAAGATAAACAATTTCAACCAAGAATTGCATATCCACCCAAGTTAAGCTTTGTCAGTGATGGAGAATTAAAATCTTTCCCAGACATTCAATCCCTAAGAGAATATGCTGCTTTGAGACCAGGTCTACAGGAGATGCTTAAAAAGGTGCTGGGCACAGAAAAAAGAAAAAGACCTAATATTCACAAGATCACAAACAAACACAGAAGCAACAGAACACACAGCATATCAGCAAAAGTGAAAGCACACAATATATAAACACAAAAGTAAAACAAACAAAACAGCCTCATAAGAGCATTACGTCAGGGTCAAACTCACACATTTCAATAATCAGCATAAATGTGAATGGACTAAATGCCCCACTGAAAAGACACAGAGTAGCAAACTGGATAAAAACACATAATCCAGTAATTTTCTGCCTCCAGGAAACTCATCTCACCACCAAATTAGAGGATGTAAAACACATTTTCAGGCAAACAGATCATAAAAGAAGGCAGTAGTCACAATCGTATTATCAGACAAAACAACTCTTAAGCTATCAAAAGGTTAAAACAATACAAATGGATATTACATAATGATAAAGGTGAGATCCATTGACAAGGAATATTCACCCTAAACATAAAGGCACCCAACACAGGAGCAACAACTTTTATAAAGCAGCTACTACGTAAGCTAAAAAAAGATATTGACTCTAACACTATCATAGCTGGGGACTTAAATACCCCACTAACAACCCTAGATAGATCATCAAGGCACAAAATCAACAAAGAGTCAGAACCTCAATTTGACACTTGACAAAACAGACATAGTAAATACACAGAACACTCCACCCATACATCCGGCCATAAATCAAGCATAAACAGATTTCACAAGATTGAAATAATGTCATGCACCTTCTCAGGCAACAGTGGGAAAAAATAAATATCACCACCAATATTACCCCAAAACCCACAAAGACATGAGTACTAAACAGCATGATGCTGAACAACTCCTGGGTCAAACAGAAATCAAAACAGAAGTTAAATGATTCCTGGAAACAAGTGAAAATGAAGAAACATATTACCAAAACCTCTGGGATGCCATGAAATCAGTAATAAGAGGGGAAATTGAATCTCTATAAAAACGTATCAAGGAAATAGAAAACAAGTTGATAGCCTAACAAATCACCTAAGGGAGCTGGAAAGGCAAGACCACAAAAACCCTAAATTCAGCAGAAGAATCCATATCACCAAAGTAAAAGCTCAAATACACGATATAGAAGACATAATTACCATAGGAAAAAAACAAAGAAGCAAAAAGTTGCTTCTTTGATAGGATAATTGATGGAAACCCCTAGCCAGAGTGACCAAGAAAAAAAGAGAAAAAGCCCAAAAAACACAATCAGAATTGCAAAAGATCAAATTACAGCTGATCTTGAAGAAATAAAAAAGATTCTCAGAGATTACTATGCATACCAGTGTATAAACAAACTCAATTACCTAAATGAAATGGAGGACTTTCTAACATCACACAACCTCCCAAAGCTGAAATAAGAAACTGAGATCCTAAATAGTCTAATAACAACTCAGGAAATTGACTATGTCATAAGAAAACTACCTACAAAAAAAGCCCTTGACCAAATGGATTTCCAGTAGAATTCTACAAAATATACAAGAAGCTGATATCAATCCTATTGAAAGTATTACAGATGACTGAGAAAGACAGAACAATCCCCAAATCATTTTATGAAACTAACATCACACTGACACTCAAACCAGGTGAAGATTCAACAAAGGAAGAGAACTACAGGTCAATATCCCTGATGAACATAGATGCAAAAATTCTCAACAAAATTCCAGCAAATCAGATCCAACAACATATCTCAAAAATCATCCACCATGACCGAGTAGGATTCATTCCCAGAATGCAGGGCTGGTTCAATATCTGCAAGACCATAAATGTAATTAAATACATCAACAGGTGTAAAAATAGGAATCACATGATTATGTCATTCGATGCAGAAAAAGCTTTTGGTAAAATCCAGCAACCCCTCTTGATAAAAACCCTTGGACACCTAGGCATAGAAGGAGAATACCTCAAAATAGTAAGAACCATCTATGATAAACACACAGTCAACTTATTGCTAAAGAGACAAAAATCGAAAGTATTTTCCCTAAAAACCGGAACAAGAAAAAGGCTGCCTACTGTCACCCCTCCTGTTTAACGCAGTGTTGGAAGTCCTAGCTAGAGCACTCAGACAAGAGAAGGAAATCAGGGGTATCCAAATAGGAAAAAAGGAAGTCAAATGATCCCTCTTTGCTGATGATATGATTCTATACCTTGAAAATCCAAGAGAATCCATCAAAAACCTTCTTACACTGATAAAAGACTTTGGCAAAGTCTCAGGGTACAAAGTCAATGTGCAAAAGACAGTCGTATTCTTATACACCAACAACAAACAGGCAGAGAACCAAATAAAAAGCACAATCCCATTCACAATTGCAACCACAACAAAAAATGAAATACCTCAGCATCTTCCCAACCAGAGAAGTGAAAGACCTTTACAATGAAAGCTACAAAACGCTGCTCAAAGAAGTCAAAGATGACACAAATGGAAAAATATCCCATGCTCATTGATTGAAAAAATAAACATTGATAAGATATCCATCCTACCCAACGCAATCTGCAGATTTAACACAATACCCATTATATTACCAAAATCATTGTTCCTAGACCTGGAAATGACACTGCAGAAATTCATATGGAAACATAAATGACCACAAATAGCCAAAACAATCCTCAGCAAAAGAAATAAAGCAGCAGGTATCACACTTACAGACTTTAAACTTTATTATAAAGGTTACAAGAATCGAAATAGCCTGGTATTTGTACAAGAACAGGTATATAGACCAATGGAACAAGATAGAGATTCTGGAAGCAAAACCTCAATTTCTCAACCAACTCATCTTCCACAAAGCCCCCACTAACAACCACTGGGGAGAGGAAAACTTTTTTTTTTTTTTTGAATTGGAGTCTCACTCTGTCACCCAGGCTGGGTGCAGTGACCGCTCCCGGCCACCGCAGGCTCGACCTGCTGGGCTCGGGAGATCCTTCCGCCTCAGCCTTCCAAGTAGCTGGAACTACAGGCGCGCGCTACCACGCCCGGCTAATTTTTGGATTTATTGTAGAGATGAGGTCTCGCCAAGTTGCCCAGGCAGGTTTCGAATCCGCGGGCTCAGGCAATCCACTCACCTCAGCCTCCCAAAACGCAGGATGACAGGCTGAGCCACCGAGCCCAGCTAGGAAAACTTATTCAGTAAATGCTGCTGGGAAAACTGGTTGACCACAAGCAGAAGATTAAAACAAAACCCCTACCTATCACCATACACAAAAATCAACTCTAAATGATTCAAAGACTTAAATGTAAAATCTCAAACTAAAAGAACTTTAGAAAATGCAAGAGACACCCTTATGGAAGTTGGAACTGGCAACCAATTCCTGATCAAAGTCCCAAATGCCCATGCCATAAGAGATAAGATAGACAAGTTAGACTATGGAACTGAAAAGTTTCTCCAAAGCAAAGGAAATCATCAAGAGAGCAGGGAAACAGCCCACAGAATGGGAAAAAATATTTGCCAACTTTATGTCTGACAAAGGCTTAACATCCAGGATCTACAAGAAACTCAAACATGCCCAGAAGAAAAAAACAAACACCCCCATTAAAAAGCAGGCAAAGATATGAATAGACACTTCTCAGAAGACATATGAGCAGCCAACAGATACATGAAAAAATGCTCAACCTCACTAATCATCAGAGAATGCAAATTAAAACCACACTGAGATATCAGCTAACTCCAGTCAGGAAGGCCATCATCAGTAACTCAAAAAACAACAGATGCTGGAGAAGATGCAGGGAAAAGGGAACACTTCTACACTGTTGGTAGGAATGCAAATTAATACAACCTCTGTGGAAAACTGTGTGATGATTCCTAAAAGATCTAAAAATTGGCTTTCCATACAACCCAACAATTCCCCTTCTGGAAATATACCTGGAGGAACTCAAATCACTCTACAGAAAAGATATCTGCACATGCATGTTTATTGCAGCACTATTCACAATAGCAAAAATGTGAAACCAACTGTGCTGTCCATCAAATATGGACTGGATTTTTAAGAATGTGGTACATATACACGGTAGAATATTATGCAACCATAAAGAAGGACAAAATTATGAACTTTGCAGCAACTTGGATGGATTTAGAGTCTATAATACTCAGTGGTCTATCACAGAAGCAAAGAACTGAGTATCACAGGTTCTCACCCAGAAGCAGACCCTGAACATTCATCATAATATTATAAGAAAGGGATTGGCCATAACCAGAAACTGCCAGGGGAGGGAGGGGTAGCACATAACATTAATAAGTGTACCTGATCTCAAACCAGGCAAAGTGGGGACCAAAGGTAGACCCAAACTTTACCTGTACGATGAACACTTGTATACCTAATCCTGAACTGTACTCCACACCTTTAAAATAAAATAAATTTTTCCAGGCTCGGTGGCTCAGCCTGTAATCCCATTCCTTTGGGAGGCTGAGGTGAGTGGATTGCCTGAGCCGCGGGTTCGAGACCCGCTTGGGCAACTTGGTGAGACCTCATCTCTACAATAAAAAAACAAAAAAATTAGCCAGGCATGATAGCACGTGCCTGTAGTTCCAGCTACTTGGAAGGCTGAGGCGGAAGGATCGCCGGAGCCCAGCAGGTCGAGGCTGCGGTGGCCAGGAGCGGCCACTGCACTCCAGTCTGTGTGACAGAGTGAGACTCCAACTCAAAAAAAAAAAAAAAAGGTCCAGAGATAGACAGCTGCTATCTCTATGCATACGATCCAGGATATCCACTGCTGGGATTACTTTATCTGTTTATTGAACCTACTTTTAACCAGTGTGTTATTATTCTGTTCTACCATCTTGTGTAGATTCCTGCTTAAATACATGTTGCCCAATACTGCAAGACGGCACTGCAACTCAAGAAAACATGCCTGTTTCAAAGCCAAATAAATGGTTGTCCCAGCTTCAGATATTCTTTCGAATGCAAAAACCTTCCCAGAAAACTGCAGCAAAAATTAATTTACATTTCATTGTAGAAAACTGTCAAGTGGCCTCTCAATAGCTGTGAGAAACACTGAGAAATTTAGTACATTCTGCTTTTCTATATGCATTGTTTTTTTATTTTTCATTTACTTTTTATTCTTTTTAAATTTTGCTATATGTGTTTCTGTAACATAAATTAACTAACACATGATTGGTAAATAAAGCAATAATGTTATTATAAGGCAATAAATATGTTATTTCCTGTGTAATTTTTCTTATACAAAAGAAGCCAGAGTATCAATAGTCATTATATGTTGTATTGATTTTAAAATATACATTTTTTCACATACTAACATTTCTGAAACTAATGAAATGTATAATCGTTGTGGGTCACAGGTACATCATTACAAATTGCCATTGTTTGTGGCTGCATATGCATGGCAGCATGTATTGTCATGCATTCAAATAAATTAGGTACTGTTGGAACTGCATACCAAACAATGCAACTGAAGACTCGAGAAAGTGAAAAATTCTTCAAAGTTAATGAAAGTTACTTTAAAACAACATGGGGTTGACTGATACATCTATCAATCATATAGAACTATCATGAAGACAGAAAACATCAGTTTGTCAGAAATTTAATGCTGATTTTGAACAGAAGCTGTTTAACATCCAGTATGCATAATTCAGTAAGGTTAAATAAAGCTATAAATCAGTCAAATAGAAAAACATCAGCTTCAAAATTTGTAGGTTAGTAGCTTGGAAGAAAACTTCAAAATGCTTTTAAGAAATTCTATATTGCTCATAATGGCATAGGTCATAATATAATGTACAAAAATATGAATTACACTGCTGAATTGAGATGTAATATAAAAGAATTGAACTCCAAATGTAGACAGGTTTTAGGAATAGTTTACCTTTTTTTTATATGTAATTGTCAGTTTTAGGTATACACAAGCAAAATATATTTTTGATAATTCTATGAACAAATAAATCTACAAATAAACAACAAGATTCTAACTTTATATAAAATAATGTGTCATTGCACAATTAAACTTTAAAATAAACTTTATATAAAATAATGTGTCATTGCACAATTAGCATGCATTGCTTTCTTATTAATACATAAATTAATGGAGTGCCTTGTCCTACAATCAGACATCTTAATGAATTTGATATAATGAGCTGAGAGGAGGGAAGAGAACCCTCAGATTGGCTACTGTACTGGAATTATTAAATCTGTCTGAATGATTTTAAGAAAATTAAAAATAGACTTGTTATGAGTTGATCTCTCTCCAGAGAAGTTCACCCAAGCCTTACCTGGCTCATGTCGGTTTGCAATACCTTCCTTGTTTTTGAAATGGCAGACCTGCTAAACTCCATTTCCATTTCATTTCCACTGACTCAGTACCTGCTAGTTATGTTCTAGTTGATGTTTTGCCATTATCTTCTCTCTGTTATTTTTGTAAATTTTAATACATCCTGTAATAGCCTCCGTTTGCTTTTCATATTCAAAAATGCAGTTGATCGCTAATCATCAGGAAAATTCAAATCAAAACCACAATGAAATATCATCTTGCTTTAGTGAGAATGACTGTTGTTAAAAAGGCAAAAATAATAAATGCCAGCAAGGATGTGGAGAAAGGGAACACTGATCTCCAAAGTGGAAATGCAAATTAGTATAGCCCCTTTACGAAACAGTATGGAATTTTCTCAAAAAACTAAAAATAGAACTACCATATAATCCAGGATTCCTACTGCTGGGTATATATCCAAAATAAATATATTAGTGCATCAAAGAAATATCTGCATTCCCGTGTTTATTGCAGCACTATTTACAATAGCCAAGATATGGAATCAACCCAAGTGTCCATCAACGGATGAATAAATAAAATGTGGCATATGCACGATGAAATACTACTTTATTCAGTGATTTTTTTAAAAAAAGAACAAAATTCTGTCACTTCTAGCAATGTGAATAAAACCGGAAGTCATTTTGTTAAGTGAAGTAAGCCAGGCACAGAAAGACAAAGATCACATGTTCTCATGCATAAGAAGGAGCTAAAAAAGTGAATTTCATGAAAGTAGAGAGTAGAATGATGGTTACCAGAGGCTGGAAAGGAAAGTAGAAGAGAGGATGACAGAAGTGGGTTGATGGGTACAAAAATATAATCAGGTAGAAGGAATAAGTTCTAGCATTGGATAGTACAGTAGGAAAATTATAACTAACAATAATTTATTGTATATTTAAAAATAGCTAGAAGACTTGTAATGTTACCAACACAAGTAAAAGATTAAATGTTTGAGTTGACAAATATCACAATTACCCTGATTTGATATTTATACATTATCTACACGTACACTCAAAATAAGTACAAGTAGTAAATATCAATTAAAAATACAAAAAATGCAATTGGTTTGTGACTATTGACTGTGTACATGCAATCTTGCTGAATTATTGTTTCTAATATTTTCATTGTAAATGGTTTTGGAATTTATATATGCACAATAATTTAATCTGCAAAAATGAAAATTTTCTTTCTTCTGTTCCTATCCTTAATATTAGTTGCTTCCTTCGTTACTATACTAAAGAAGACTAAGTACAGTTAGAATTTAAAACAGTGAGAATGGGCATTTTTGCCTTTTCCCTAATATCAGTTTTCATTATCAGACGATTTATAAAGTTTTATTTGTATGTTAGTTTTTAACTATTTAATGTCTGCAACAGTTATAGGAATAATAGTTTTTGTATATTTTTGAATCTATAAACTTATTTATTTCATCTAAATTTTTAAGTTTATAAATAAAAGGTGTTCAAAATATTCTCCTTCTTTATATTTTGATAATTTCTTTTTTATTATTTATTTATTTATTTTAAAGATGTGGGATACAATTCAGGGTTAGGTATTCAAATGTTCAATATGCAGGTACCCTTGTTGATGAGGTGTGCTCCTCCCTCCCCTGGCAGTTTCCCTCAGCTGCCAATTCCACAACCCCTCTTCCCTAGTAGTTTCCCACTACTGCCAATCCCTTTCTTAAAGTTTTATGATAATTGTTCAAGATCCGCTTATGAGTAAGAATATCTGGTACTCTGTTCTTTGTTTCTGTGATAGCTCACTAAGTATGATAGACTCTAAATCCATCCAAGTTGTTGTGAAGTCCATGTGTTTGTCCTTCTTTATGGCTGCATAATACTCCTTTGTGTATATGTACCACATTTTTTTAATCCAGTCCAGCTTCAATGGGCAGCATGGTTAGTTCCATGTTTTTTCTATTGTGACTAGAGCTGCACAACATTGTTAAGATGTCCATCTTACCAAAAGCAAACTACAGATTCAATGCAATACCCATTAAATTACCAACACCATTCTCCTTGGACCTGGAAATGACAATACAGAAATTCATATGGAAAAATAAATGACCAAGAATAGCCAAAACAATCCTTAGCAAAAGAAACAAAGCAGGAGGTATCACACATCCAGACTTCAGACTTTAATATAAGGCTACAGTAATCAAAACAGCCTGATATTGGTACAAGAACAAGCGTATAGACTAATGGAACAGGATAGAGATTCCGAAAGTAAAGCCTCAATTTCTCAACCAACTCATCTTTGTCAAAGCCTTCAGCAACAACCACTGGGAACAGGAGAATGTATTCAGTAAATGGTGTTGTGAAAACTGGCTGATCACATGCAGAAGATTGAAGCAGGACCCCTACCTATCACCATACACAAAAATTAACTCTAAATGGATCAAAGACCTAAATATAGAACCTCAAACTATAAGAATCTTAGAAAATATTCCTATATTTCTAATGTCTGTAGTATCTAGAGTGATTTCATTCTTTTTATTCCTGATACTGATAATTGATTCCTTCTTTTTTGTCTTTGTTCAGTCACATGTTTATCAATTTATTTAGCTTTTTCAAGAAACAACTTTTACCTTTCTTTATCTTTTCTAGCACAGGTTTCCTTTTGATTTTAAAAATTTCTATTCTTCTGTTTTCTTGGGGTTTTTAAAAAATTATTTTACCTAAAATCTTTCAATAAATGCAATGACAATTGGTTTTAGTCTTTAGTCTTTTTCTTACATATGCCTTTAGGCTATAAATTCCCTCCAAGTTTAGCTTTAACTATATCCTTTAAAATCAGTGAGAAACAGACACACAGGAGGGCCTTGGTCTTTACCGTTCCTTAAAGACATTTTTTCTATTTGTTTATGTTGAGATCTGCAATACTAACTTTTCTTTACAGTTTCTTAACCTCTACAGTTTAGGACATTCTTGACTCCTGTTTTTGATATGCTTTCTTTTTTAGGATTGTGTAAGTCTTGTCCCTTCTGACTTTCTGTTCGCATCACTGATAATGTCTGTTTCACTTCTGATGAACATCTAAATGTCACAGCCCCTATTCACAATGGCAAAGATATGAAACCGACCTAAGTTTCTGTCAAAGGATAATGGGATAAAGAAACTGTGATATATATAAAAATTGAAATACTATTCAGCCATAAATAGAATGAAATCATGTCTTTTGCTGCAACACAGATGGCACTGGGGACAATGAAGTGAAGTAACTTAAGTGAAATACCTCGGAAACAGAAAGTCAATGACTGCATATTCTCCCTTATAAGTGGGAGTTGAATAATGTGTACACACGGACATAGAGTATGGACTAATAGATATTGGAGACTAAGAAGGGTGGGAGGGTGAAAAGGGGGTGAGGGATGAGAAATTTATTAATGGGTACAATGTACTTTATTCAGGTGATGCCTACATTAAAAGCCCAAACTTCACCACTACACAATATATCCATGTAAATGCATTTAAATGTGTACAAATTCAAAAAAGAAACAAAGGTTACATACACAAATAAAGATCAGTCAGGCATCCATGTATATATAATCTTTGATTTCAAGATAAATAAATTAATAATAAATATGCCAGTGCCCAATGTGCCTTCCAAAGCACTTTATTTCTTTTTTCTTTCCTAGTCTCATGGTTTATAACTCTACCTCTACTTAATGAGTCCCACATTTTTTTCTGCTATAATCCCACACTCATTTTTTTCTAAATTAAATATATAATAGGCATGTAACAAAAACAAAATCTTGTATTCTTACCATCTGCCTCCACCAAGCCTATTTCTCTTCCATCTTTTCCATTTCAGCAAATGGTACCACAAGTCTACCAATTGCTCAAGTTAAAAGTCCAAGAATTGTCTTTGTTCATCTCTAAACTGAAGCCATCCCAAAGTGTGCATATTCTTACATATGAACACACACACACACACACACACACACACACACACACACACACACACACCAGGTAATATGCTGACAAATGCTATCAATTCAACTTTAAAGGCATAACCAGAGCTCATATGTGTTCTCAATGCTTCCCATAAATATCAAGGCTCAAGCCACTCTTACCTACAAGGCAAACCATTAAAAGAGCCTCTTAACTTGTTTCTACAATCCACTCACTGAAGAAGTATACCGATTTTTCAAATGCAAAAATATAACTCAAATTATATCATCATTGTGTTTAAAACCCTTTAAGAAATGCCCATTGCATCCAAATAACATCCATATTTCCCAAGCTGATTGGTAAGGCCCATACAACCTGGTCCCTACCTACCAGTCTGGCACATCTTGTTCTACCCTTCTTTCCCTCACACCATGTCCCACTCTCCTCTGTTCCTTGAACACAATCAATTTATTCCTGCTTTTTGCCTTGCACTAGCTGTTCTTTAGGCCAGTAATGTTTGAACACCTGACTCAAGGGATCCTCCCTCCCAGACCTCCCAAAGCACTGGACTTACAGGTGTGAGCCACCACACTTGGCCTAAGAATGCTCTTATCCAGGGTTTCTGCGTGACTGGTTCCTCATCTTATTTTAGATCTTAATTTATTTCACTTGCTCAGAGAAGGATGACAATGTAATTTAGCCACTCAGTTGTTTATCATATTGATCAATAATAATTCTGTGAAAAACACTCAATATCTAATTTTATTATATACTTGTCTCTTCCAGAATTTAAGCATTTGAGAACAAAGATAATAAGATCTGCTTTATCTCCAACATCAAGAAAAGTGCTTCTCACATAATAAGAACTTAAATAAATCTTTTAAAATGTCTCTCAAAAGGAAATACAGAAAACTTTGAGATTAATCCCTCAAGTAACTCAGAGAAACTACTGGCTTAATATTATCTTAATTCTGGGATGATTTGATGGCTCAGAGAAGAAATCACAAAACCAAGACATGTGGCCTCCTATAAATCATTTTGTAGAAATCATTTTTCTGAGAAAATTGCCACAGCCAATTTAGAAGACCCTGAACCAAGAGGTGGGCTTAGTTTTCATCAGAAAATATCAGAAAAATGCCCCTCACCTCCTCCTTCAATTCTTGTAAAGCATGTAAGTAAGAACATTTGAGGTCTTTGTGAACTCAAGTGAAAATGAATTAGCCGGGGGAATTATTATCACCATCATTATTATTATTTTCTCTTTTAAAGCCCTTTTGGTTTTTCTCTGATTTGATTTTTTTTTTTTTTGTCATCCTCTGAGAACACTATTCAGTGGCTGATTTCATTTCTCTGATAGATTAAATTTCCTCTGCTAATGCTAAGACAGAGAAATTTGAGGACATGAGGAGTATCTGGACCAGGTGTCAGGTCACTTGTGCTCTGAGTCTGCTGGGCAATGAAAGTGTCATAACACTGGGCTTGATCCTAATGCCCAGGGCAGCAGGTAAGGCTTTGAGGAGCTTTCCAAGCTGCCTTTGGCTGGCATGCCCAGCATAAACCAGCTACTTGCGGTGCTGGGTAGTGGGAACAGGAAAACCTCACCACTGTGACCCCTAAGTTTCCTCAAAATGGAAGCTTCAAGAAGAAAATCTTTGGGTTGGAAATGAGTAGAGGTTAAGGGTCACCTTAAAATATTAATTGCACAAGCATTTTACTTTACCTTTTAGATCCAATCAAACAGAAGTAGGACTAAGCAAAATCTGGCGAGCTTTCTCACAGGGCCTGTTGTGTCCTGTCCCCAAAATAGCCAGTGCAGATGGAAAAGGAAGTCAGCAAGTTATTTTATTAAGGAAGGCCACCTCCAATGTCACTGGTGTTTGGGTAAGCAAGAACCTCTTAAGGTTTTCTAATAGGAGGCATGATACAGCTATTATGACAATTCAAATTACGTTCAGCTGATTTTGCTTTCAGAAAATCTTTGATTAAATGGAATCTCCTCTCCTCCTTAAAGCAGGAATTCAAAGAAGCATATGTGTATGTGTGTGTGTGTGTGTGTGTGTGTGTGTATGTGTGTGTGTGTGTGTGTGTGAAGGTATAGCCAATTCTTTACTTACAGAACTAAAGAACTGAAATTACTGACTGCTTTGGTATGTGTATTACGTATCGTGTTAAAATTCTGCCCTTGTTACAATCTCCTTCACAAGCTCAGTGCCCAGAATAGGCTACCTGCTACAATCTCCTAAGTGCCCTAGATTGTGGAAGCTACTTAATTTCCCCCTCTGTGGTCTTTGGGTGAATGTTACTAGAAGTTCATTCAGAATAGCTTAAGCTTAAAAATGGAAATTTGGTATAGAGGTAGGATTTGATTACATAAATTGAGGCTAGAACACATCTGGTCCTCAGAAATAAATAAGAAGCAAGGACTTAGGTTGGCTCTCCATCTCTGAACTATTCCTTTCTCCCTGCCTGATTAATTCTTTCCTCTCCTTCTCTTTTTCTAGACTGGCTTCCTCTACTTCTCAGTCACCAGATAGAGAAAATGACTCCAATAGGTCCTACATTTATATATTACATTTTCTGCTCCACTGTCAGAGAAGGATCTCTCTCAGTTCTGATTACAAATTACTACGAAAGAAGCAAGTGTGCTTTGACTCTTGGTAGTTGGACATAATTCCCAACCCAATTTCACCTTCCCCAGTTCTTGTAATTCTCCTCCAACCATAGGCTAGTCCCATTCTACACACTAGAAATTCCCTTCCATCCTTAAAAGGAAGCCTGTCATTTCTCTCACATCAAGAAATCATATCAATCAGTGTCTGACAAAGGAAACTCATGGTTACTGAATGTCTGCTGCATGCTTGCTACTTTTATGTACAGTATCTCATTGAATTTCAAAAACAAATATGATAATAGGTCTTATTAGATCTTTTTATAAACAAAGAAAATGGATACATAGAAAAGTTAATGCAACATGTCCAGTGACATGGCCAGCGTGGGTCAAGGTCAGGATACAAAGCCAAGTCTGTCTGTAAAATTCTGAAACTCTCTTCTACATCATACTCCCAATAATTTGTATTTTACTATGGTAAAATTTAAATTTAAAAATAAAAACCTTTTTTCGTGAAGTGATTTAAGTTCCTCCAGGTATATGCCCAGAAGGGAAATTGCTGGGTCATATGGAATGTCAACTTCTAGTTTTTTAGGAATCGGCACTGTTTTCCATAGAGGTTGAACTAGTTTACATTCCCACCAACAGTGTAGAAGCATTTCCTTTTCTCCACATCCTCTCCAGCATCTGTTGGTTTTGGTTTTATTAATGATGGCTATTCTTACTGGAGTTAGGTGGTATCTCAATGTGGTTTTGATTTGCATTTCTCCGATGAATAGTGAGACTGAACAATTTTTCATATGTCTGTTGGCTGTTTGTATGTCTTCTTTGGAAAAGTGTCTATTCTTGTCCTTTGCAGCACTATTCACAATAGCAAAAACATGGACCCAACCATGCTGCCCATAGAAACTGAACTGGATAAAAAAAAATGTGGTACATATACATGATGAAATATTATACAGCCATAAAGGAGGACAAAATTATGGACTTTGCAACAACTTGGATGGATTTGGAACCTAAAATACTCAGTGATCTATCACAGAAACAAAGAACTGAGTACCACATGTTCTCACTCAGAAGCAAACCTTGAGCATTTACCATAATACTATAAGAAAGGGATTCACAGTAGCTGGAAACTGCCAAAGGCGCAGGGGTGGGAGGTGGGGGGTGTGGGGGTGGGCACATAACATCATTGAGGGTACCTGATTTCAAACCAAGTGAAGTGGGGACCAAAGGAAGGTCCAAACATTATTTGTATGATGACCACTTGTGTACTTAATTCTGAATTGTACTAATATTAAGGGTATTAATGGAATCTCTAAGTATTCATTTTTTTAAAAAACCCCTTATAATCTTTTTTGGAGATTATTGGTCTCAGAGATTTATATTTTTCAAATTTCATCAGGCTGTGGTTGCTTATGATATTATGAAATAAATATTTCTTCCTCATTTTCTTACATACAACTCCTAAACTCCATAGGGTTGCCAAAGTGAGGTCTTTTTGTACGCTAATGAATTGACTGATGACTGGCAACTCCTAAACAGCTGGGTTTGGGTTAGGGTTAAGGTTAGGGTTCTTGATTAGAGGGTTGGAACTTTCAACCCCACACCCCAACCTCCAGGGAAGTGAGTGAGACCAAAGGCTGAGTTGATCGCCATTGGCCAAAGGTTTAAGCAACTATGTATATGCAATGAAGCCTCCATAAAAACCCAAAAGACAGGGTTTAGAGAGCTTCCTGAGAGCTGAACTCATGGAGCTTCCGGGAGAGTAGCCTGCTGGGAGAAGGCATGGAAACTCAGCATTCCTTCCCCTGTATCTCTCTCTATCCATTTCTTCATCTATACCTGTATGATATCTTTTATAATAAACCCGTAATCCTAAATAAGTGTTTCCCCAAGTTCCGGCAGCTGTTCTAGCATATTAATGCAACACGAGGAGAGAGTCCTGAGAATCCTGGTTTATAGCCAGTAGGTTCAAAGCACAGGTAAAACGGGACTTGTGATTGGCATCAGAAGTTGGGAGCAGTTGCAGAACTGTGGAATCTGACACCATCTCCAGGTAGATAGTATTGGCATTGAATTGGAGGACACCCAATGTTGGCGTCCACTGCAGAACTTACTGCTTGTTCTCTGTGTGGGCTGCTGGGGGAGGTTCACATTTGGTCACAGCAGTCTTCTGTGT
>CAUYQG010240930.1:0-17344 GCA_963574415.1 Tarsius wallacei | reverse complement strand
GCGCTACCACGCCCGGCTAATTTTTGATTTATTGTAGAGATGAGGTTTCGCCTGCCCAGGCGGGTCTCGAACCCGCGGGCTCAGGCAATCCACTCACCTCAGCCTCCCAAGGCGCGGGATTACAGGCTGAGCCACCGAGCCGGGCTCAAATCAACTCTTAAATGGAAGTGTTAATAGTACCAGTTCAGAAAGTTTGAAGTTCTGGACTTTGCCTTCTGCCCAAATAGTTATCCAATAATAGAACTTGTTATGTACTATAATGGTCAGCTCTATTTTCTTATTATCAGCTGGTTTCTTCAGCATTCATCTGAATCTTAAAAATAAATGTGATAATATGATATCAACCATGCTTTTATTATTTCTAATTGAATTTATTTATATGTGTTCTATTTAGTAGATATACAGTATAAACTTATAAAAAAAACTAGTGGGAATAATGGAGATACTCTGAGAAACTCTAGACTAAACCTAGGATGAAAGGCTGGTCCAACATACGTAAATCAATAAACAAAATACATCACATAAACAGATGCAAAACCAAGAACCACATGATTATCTCATTAGATGCAAAAAGAGGCATTTGGTAAAATCCAACATCTCTTCTTTATAAAAATCCTCAAACACCTAGGTGTTGACCCAACATCATACTTATGCATACAACATCATATTTAATGGGCCAAAATTCAAAGCATTTCCTCTAAAAACTGGAAAAAGCAAGAATGTCTACTCTCACCCCTACTATTCAACATAGCACTGGAAGTCCTAGCCAGAGTATTAGGCATGAGAAAGAAATCAAGCTATTCAAATAAGAAAAGAGAAAATTAAGCTATCCCTCTTTGCAAATTATATGATTCTATACCTAGAAAACCCTAGAGAGTCTGTCAAAAACCTTCTTGCACTGATAAATGACTTTGGTAAAGTTTCATGCAAAGTCAACTTTCAAAAAACAGATGCATTTCCATACATCAACAACAAGCAGGCTGAGAAGCAAATAAAACAATCTCATTGACAATAGCCACAAAAAAAAATAACTAAAATTTTCAGCACCCACCTAACCAGAGGTGAAAGAACTTAACAATGTGCACTATAAAACACTGCTCAAAGAAATAAAGGATGACACAATCAAATGAAAAAACATCTCATGCTCATGGATTGGAAGAATATTGTCAAAATGTTCATTCTACCCAAAATAATATACAGATTCAACAAAATTTCTATCAAATTGCCGGCATCATTTTTTACAGATCTAGAAAAGACAACACAGAAATTCATATAGAAGCAAAAAAGAGACCAGATAGCTAAAGCAATCTTCAGCAAAAGGAACAAAGCTGGAGGAATCACACTTCCAGACGTTAAACTTTGTTTACTACAAGGCTACAAACCAAGACAGCATGGTACTGGTGCAGAAATAGATCCACAGACCAATGGAACAGGAAAGAATATCTGATTCTGATCTGGAAATAAAACCACAGACCTTCAGTCAACTCACCTTTGACAAAGCCATCAGTAACAAATATTGGAGAAAAGAAAACATATTTAGCAAATGGTGCTGGGAAAACTGACTAGCCACATGCAGAACAATGAAACTGGACACGTATCTATTATCATTTACAAAAATTAACTCAGAATGGATCAAGGACTTCAATGTGAAAACTCAAACTATAAAAATCTTAGAAGAAAACTTAGGGAGCACCCTCCTGAACATCAGAGTAGGCAATAATTTTATGGTTAAGTCTTCAAAAGCAAATGTAACAAAAGTTAAGATTGACAGATGGGATCTTATTATGCTAAAAATTTTTGCACAGCAAAACAAATCATCAAGAGAGCAGAGAGGGAATCCACAGAGTTGTTTTATACACACACACACACACACACACACATACACATATGTGTATATATATAAGTATATATATGTATATACTTGCAAACTATGTATCTGACAAATGTCTAATACCATGATCTACAAGGAACTCAAGTGAATTGATGGAAAAAATCAACAACATCAACAAAAATTTAAAAGTGAGTAAGTGACATAAACAGACACTTCTCAAAGGAAGACATTCAAGCAACCTACAAACATATGAAAAACTTCTCAGCTACTAATCATCAGAGAAATGCAAATAAAAACTACAATAAAATACCAGCTCACATTGGTCAGGATTGCTGTCATTAAACAGTCAAAAAACAATGGTTACTGACATGATTGAGGACAAAAGGGAACATTCTACACTGTTAGTGGGAAGGTAAACTAGTTCAACCTTTGTGGAAAGCAGTGTGGTGTTTTCTCAAAGAACTAAAAACCACACTGAGATACCACCTAACGACGAAGCATTTTTGTATACCTAACCCCTAACTGTACCCCACAATACCACAATAAAAAAATAATAATTAATTAATTAAAAAATTGACTTCAGAGGAACAGAAAAAAAAAATTGACCTTCCAGATGATCCAGCAATCCCACTTCTGGGAATATACCGAGAGGAACATAAATCGCTCTACTGAAAAGACACCTGCACACGCATGTTTATTGCAACACTATTCACAATAGCAAAACATGGAACCAACCCAGATACCCATCGAAAGTGGACTGAATAAAGAATATGTACATATACATGATGGAATATTACACAGCCATAAAGAAGAAAAAAAATTATGTCCTTTGTGGCACATGAATGCAACTGGAGACCATCATACTAAATGAATTTGCACAGAAACAAAGAACTGAATTCCACATGTTTTCACTCATAAAAGGGTCTTGATCACTGGTTACATGAACACAAAAGTGGCAGTAACAGATGCTGGATACTCTTAAAGGACAGAGGTAGGAAGGAGGGATAAGGTGCACACAAGCAAACACTGAGTACCAGACCCACTATCAGGGGAAGAGAACTCTCTCGAAGCTTAAACCTCAACTGCACACAATTTGCTTATGTGGCCAATCCTTATATGCACCCCACAATTCTAAAATAAAATTACAAATATACATATATATCATTTCAAAACTGGAAAATAAGATGTATTCATTCCACAAAAAGGTATTTTTTTAAAGAAAAATTAAAAATTAAGCTTATCTCTTACATAAACTTTGGAGGCAGTTATAAACAGGTAGTTATCAACCCATCAGCTGGACATGAATCATATAAGCTCCAATCAAGAAGATGGCACTTCTAGTCAATTATCTTAGCTATAGGATCTCTTTATGAGAAAAAATAAAACCTAAATATATCATGCTACTTGTACCAGGGTAGCAATTTGAGCCTTCCTGACCATTTGCCCTGGTGTTTTGCAGAAATGAAGACAGTGACAACTTCCCCTTGAAACAGTAACTTCCCTTCTAGGTATTACTAATCCAAGTTAAAGAAGTCAAAATATTGACTTTACATGTCTAGGTCTTCATTTGTAATAGTGAAAACTTGAATAAACTTAACATTTTCAACAACTGGAGAATGATGAAACAAATAGTGTTGGACCATTAAATATTCAATTATATAGCCATTATAATAGAACTTTGGACAATGCTCAACATTCGTGTAATTGTGTTAAAGTCAAAAAAATAATATACACCCCAATTTTTCCATCTAGCTTCAAGATGAATCATATCTTGAGTCTTATGCATATCTAATTTAGAAGAGACTTTGGACAGAGATTTTAGAGATGATACTGGAACTTCAAGGTAATAGGACTGGAATGGATATATTTGCAAGATGAGAAGAACATGAATTTGGAGGGGTGGGCAGAGACAAAAACTATGGACTGATGTTTGTGTCTCCCCATAATTCATATGCTGAAATGCTAATTCCCAATGTGATATTAGGAGGTGGGGACTTCAGCAGTAATTTGATCACAAGGGTAGAACCCCCATGAATGGAATTCATGCCCTTACAAAAAGAGAGGAGAAAACTTGCTTTTTCTCTCTCTACCCCTTGCCATATGAGGATACAGCAAGAAGACAGCCCTCGCCAGAACCTGACTCTACTTACACCTTGATATTAAACTTTCCAGTCTCCAAAACTTCAAGAAATACATCTCTGTTTAAACCACATATGACAATTTGTTATACGCTAATTTGCTATAGCAGCTCAAAATGACCAAGACCTTTGAAGGGCTAGAATGAATGAAATTAGATGATGGAATTATGGGTATTTTCCATTTTCTGTGTTTTTAAATTCTTTCAAATAACTATATTTTATTTTGTAATAACCGAATACCTTGCATTTGGGTTGTCTTTGCCAAATACATAGAAAAAAAATCAGTAGTTTGTGAAAGTTACTCTAAAGAAGGGAGAGATCCAATAATAACATTACACAAGACACTGTTAATTTTCTTTTCTGGTTTTCATTCCTTTCTCTTAAAAACATTTCATAATATAAGATTTAGAATAGACCTGACTGGTTACTGACAGACTTCTTTCTACCTCCAATGAAATCTGTTACATAAGATGAGAAACAATATCATATCTATTGTTATATTCGATTTATTTTTAAAAGTACATTTCTAAGTTATCTTAGGCTTTAAGACAGGGGTTCCCAACAACCTCAGGGGTCATGGACTGGTACCAGTCCACGGCCTGTTAAGAACCAAACCGTACAGTAGGAGGTGAGCAGTAGATGAGCAGAGATACTCTTTCTTTAAGATCAGCAGAGGCACTAGATTCTGACAGGAGCCCGCATCCAATTGTAAATTGGTATATGAGGAAACTGGATTGTGAACTCCTTATGAGAATCTAATGCCTGATGATCTGAGGTGGAGCTGAGGCTGTGACTAGCAATGAGATTTGACTACGAATGCACCCCCTGCCACCTTCCCCTCTTCCCCACCACCATCCGTGGAAAAATTGTCTTCCACAAAGCCGGTTCCTGATGCCAAAAAGGTTGGGGACCACTGCTTTAAGATATCCGATAAGGGCCATTAGATATGAGTTACACTATTTCTAGGCAATAAAAGAGTAATGATCTGCACACAGAACTAAGAAAATACTGTGCTATGAAAGTTCTATACACCATCACCAGATATAGTGTGTTTTAGTCATATATATGTTGCAGCTGCATTTAATCATCAGTCTTCATTTTTCAAAAAATCAACAGTCAGAAATTCATAAGCAATGCATATTTCATATATTTATGTTAAACATGGACTGGGGGAAATGTAAGAGAACATGGATGATTTCTAACAATCATCACACTGAAACTTTGCCAGAAAATAGAACCAAGTTTGATTTTTAATATACATAAGTCAGGCTCCTAACCTTCTTCCTTTAGGAAATAAACTCTCCTAAAATATTAAAAAGTATCTTGATGACGTAGCTACAATAACTTCACTTGATGACTACTGTATATATGACAAGAAAACAAAAATAGTATGAGTACTATGGAATGATTACTATTTGGCAACATTTTTATTACAAAGTCCTATATTACAAAGCAGTAATGCATATTAACTATGAAATGAAAAACAGAAGCAAATGCCAGGATTTTCAGCTACAATAAATGGGAATGGTCATTTAAAAAGTAGCATTAACAAACCCCCAATTGTATATTCATTTTATAACCATATATTTTCTCATATTGTAATTTTTTAAGGGGGGAAATAGAGTTCCCATTATATCACAGCCAACATACATGGAAATTAATCAATGAATTTACCTAAATATGTAAAAGTGGGCATATTTCATATTAAATTGTTTCATTAACTTATAGATCTTCAGTATATTATGATGCTATTACCTTAATGATGTTGCAGATAGTCTTTAGTCAGAAGTTCCTATGAAATGAAATAACAATATAGTCATCATTTTTAACACTATTAGGATTATATCTTGAAGGAAT
This sequence comes from Tarsius wallacei, assembly GCA_963574415.1. Lineage (NCBI taxonomy): Eukaryota > Metazoa > Chordata > Mammalia > Primates > Tarsiidae > Tarsius > Tarsius wallacei. The sequence goes on along the minus strand of CAUYQG010240930.1, from coordinate 11,518 downwards.
TCAGATCCAGAACACAAACCAATTTACAAAGGACCTAGAAGCCCAAATCAAGAAACTAAACTAAGTGTAATGGAGGCATTATGATAGAAATAAGCAGATAAAGTGCAGAGCTATTTAGAAGTTAGATTTTATAGACTGACTAAATTGAACTGGGTTAACAAAGAGTTCAAGTATATCAACTAGGCTTCAAATTTGGGCAACTACTGAGTTAGAAATAATAGGGTAGGTTTGGGACATGGGTGATGAGTCCACATTTGAACATGAGTTCACTTATGGACACAGAAAATAACTTTAGAACTCAATGCAGGAAAAGGAGGAATTCATATTACGTACCAAGAAGAAACGGTGTTTAAGCATTAAACCAGTTGCACAGCGAGAAAGAACTTGAACTGTGTGTTGACTTATGATAACTGCATTGCTAAACACATAATTCTTTTTTGTAAGTTTTAATTACTACAAATTAAATCATTAATTAAACAGTTCTTTAATTCAAACTTCCCCCAAAATGTACAACAATTGGCAGTTAGCAAAGTATCATCCAGAGACCACGGGTTCTTGGGTGCCTGGGCAAATATTTTATTTAAATTTCATCCTTTGAAAATTTTAACTTTGAATGACTTTTAAATATTTTAACAATGTGACTGCTCACACAAAGAACACCATGTTGATGACGGATTAACACGGTAACTGGTATGTTAGGTTTATACCTCATTTTGAGCGATTGATGAGTCAAGCGTCTGCTGTCATCCTAGTCTGACATATGAACGTCTAGTAATTGTGTCACTGATTAGGTATTGTATAGCCACACTGACCTATTTGTGACATCAGACCTGTCTGTCTGCTGATATAGAAATGCACAAGCAAATATACTTCCCTGTGGGTCAGTGTCAGGCAAAGCTCAGATACCTCTGCCGTGTGCTAGCTTGCATGGTGACATTAGGGCACAATGATCCTCTGAAGTAAAAAGGGAACCTTATGACACCTTATAGAACAACTTTAGTGTCTAAAAGTGCTCAAAACTAAGTGTTCTTAGTTTTAAGAGTTTCCCCTAATTTTCAAAAAGTCAAATATAGTACACTGTTCTATATCTTTATCATATCTTTGTGCTTCTGGTATTGCTTTTTCCAACAGGCATATTTTTCCATTCCATTGTTTTGATAACAAACCAATCCCTAGACACAGAGATAATCACATGGCATCCCATGTCCCCATTTTCCCTAGCAGTACTGCTATAGGAAAAAATGGTCAGCACAAAATTTATGCATATACAATCAGAGTCCTTCCCTGGACATATGAACCCTCTGGACAAAGCTTATATATGGTAAAAGAGAAAGAGGCTAACCCATGAAGTGAAACAGAGACAGCAGAAGGAAATGCACTGAGATACAGACTGAGAAAGAACTGAATCTTTGGTGTAGTTAATGAGAGATTCAGGTTTTCCTTCAAATGTATGAGTTATTATGGCAATTTCTCCAATTCAGTCGTCCAACAGTTCACCTGTTTTTGCTTAAGTTATTTTAGGTTAGATGTTTCTCACTAAAAGATGAAAATTTCTGACCCATACATCAAATAACTGCAGTTTAGAAGTTCAAAGTTGAATTGGTAACAATCAATAACAATCAACAGATAGGTATTGGGTAACCACTAAAAATATACAAAATACATTCTAAAAAGTTTCAGGTGTCAGCTCATTTAATTATCACAGCACACTATAAGGAGCCCTGTTATCCCCATTTAACAAATTAAGAGAAAAAGACCGAAAGAGATTTTGCAATTGCCCAAGGGCACACAACCAGTAAAGGTTTGTGCAAATTTGAACAAAGACCTTTTGATTCCCAGGCCCTTAACCTTGACTCCAAGATTCTTAATCTTGACTACATACTCCCTCTCTTGACGTGAACTGAGTTCTGATTCACCCATCTAATAGCTAAGCAATTTAATTTCCCTGAAACTTATTTTTTCATCTCTAAAAGAAGGATGCTATTTCCTACTGCAAAGATTATTGTTGGACTAGAAAGAGATAATGCTTATGAATGCATTTTGAAAACTGCAAAGCACAATAGAAATGTCAGTTAGTATTATAAAATTGTAAACTACATTAAGGTTTTACCATCTCTGAATCTTGTAATTAAGTTATGACAAAATTTAATTAACATGTTTCAGTCAATAATATTTCAGAAAAGTAGATACAAGAGTCAATTCATATGTCAGGAAGCAGCTTTTAATCTAAACTAAAACAAATGATCCTGGTGAATAAAATCTGCCTTTCTTCAATAACAATGATGATGATGACTAAGATAAAATTAACTTACATTTCAATATCACTTTAAATTTTCAAAATTATTTTACATTTTTTCCTCATTTAATATATTTCAATATCTTGGGAAATAGATTGTATTTATTTTTTCCTATTAATGTTAATCTGCTGCTACTGCACAAGTTTTTAATAATAAGCATTCTGGATGACATAGCATTATGTAGTCTATTATGAAGCTCACAAAAATGATAACTATGGAATATTTATTCAAATCAAATTTTCTTTTGAATCTCTTCCTTTTATAATCTTGAAAACCGTTTAACATCTCAGAATATCACAATAATATGCAAATAAAATTAAATAAAATGTTCACTATAAAGGCCAAATTATATATCTATACCTAGTTCCTTATTAATATTGTGAAATAAAAGCTTTATGCAGCATAAATATCCATTCATGTATTTAATTATTTCTTACTAAACCTGTTACTTTCAGATGCTCTTTATGTTCTAATTCATTTTAGTTTTTTTATTTGGCAGATACTAGACAATATAAACTTATCTGTAGTGATTAATTTTAATAGAGTCTTAATGTTATTAAATATTATTGAGTTACCAACTCAAAATATTATATTTATAATTAATATCTATAAAGATTAAAATATCACTATATTTTATATAGCCTATTATGATTTAAAGATGATTTGGGGTTGAAGGAAAATTTTTTTTGGTTTAAATTATATGTTGAATCATTTACTCTAGCAGTGTAATGTTTTAGGGGATTCATAAAAATATTCTAATTGAATCACTATCACTAACAACATTCAGCTTATCTAAATCTTACAGGCAGTCCAGATGGGGAGTCTGAAAAATAACTCAGGCAACAGGGAAAATGTGAGTAAAAAATATATTAGGATACACTCATAAAGACTAGAACAATAATAGCAAAGCTGTGAAATTAGATGTATATGTTACATGAACTTACATGGTGACAAATTTGATCTCCAGATAAGCCCCTAGCAAATTCTGAAATAGTTTACCTAAGCCGATTTCTAATGGCCAATAACATTTCTTAGAAATAACTCCTTTCCATATTTGTATAAGTCATGGAAGCCTATTTTATGAGAACACATAATCAGACAAAATAAAATGCTACATAAAATGAAAAAATACGATTTTCTTTTTAGTAGTGTGTTAATGAGCCACAGCAGAGTAATTCTTTTATCATGGCTTAAAATTAAACAGATACAAGCATAGATGCTGATTTATATTCCTTTATTTGACGTTTTATACATGTGCAATATTATTTTTAAGCTCATTTGTATTCATGTAAATTGGATTGCAATTTAAAATCTGGAAGTTTTGATTTCATTAAATATTTTTTGCTTCAATCAAAAAGTCTGTACACACATGAATATTTCAAGACAAGTATCCATTTATTTTAAGATTTTTAACATTCCATTATTAAATATAATGGCAAGAAGAATGTACAAGTAGAGTTTAACATAAAACTTGGTGAACAAATTTATTGTACAAGCTGGACTTAAGTAAGAATCAAAGTCCAAAATAAACGAATTTATTTTTTTCGCTAATGCCTTTCACTCATGCTGCCATGAATATACATGCCTTGATCCTAGAAAAAAAATCTTAAGAAGAACCATAGCTTTGTTAGATATTTTTAGGCTTTGAAATTTACAGTCCAGTCTAATACTTTTATCTCTTCTCGCTGGACTTGACAGGTTTAGAAACTACAACAACAGAGAAAAAGGGAAGAGTAAGCATAGTCACTTTTTTCCAAAATTTATAACTTGAACTCCTTTTTCCCTTTTACTATGGCTGGCTCATGAGAAGAGAAGAGAAAACAGAGAATTTCGAGCACAGAGACGATCTTTCTTAGAGCAGTCATAATCTATGTTGGTGCCATTTATCATGGGATGCTTTTGTGAGTTCTTGTGAGCAATGACTTCTCTCAAGATGAAACATACAGGTTACTTTCTCTAGTCCAATCTTAGGATCTGGAATATGTCTTAAAATGTATGGGCAAGTTATTCTCAGATTTGAGGCCTCATTAAAAATTCTAGTTCATCTGGAAAAGTCTCACTGAACATTTTTTTAAATATACACTTTGTGATTTGAAGAAACTACATTGGAAGAGATCCCAGTAAAATAGCCCTTTTAAAATAAAATATTTATAGATTTCATTCTTATAAAAGGAGAATTTCAGTCAAGATTGCACAGCATTCATAATTTGATACATTGCTATTACTTCCAACACATAGTAATGCAAATAAAGTATAGGAATAAAAAAATCCAAAAAATAAATCCAGGCTCAAGAACAGAATGAAATCTCAATACACAAAACACAGAAGAAAAATGCAAATCAGCAAATGGAACTGAACAGTTAAATCCAAAGTTTGAAAACAAACAGAGGTGGCTAGGACTTCAGATCCTTGTGGTAAAGTGAGAAACCAAAACCACATTGAGATATCACCTAACCCCAGTAAGAATGGCCACCATTAATGAAACAAACAATAACAGATGCTGGAGAGAATGCGGAGAAAAGGGAATGCTTCTACACTGTTGGTGGGACTGCAAACTAGTTCAACCTTTACGGAAAACAGTGTGGCAATTTCTAAAAGAACTAGAAGTTGACCTTCCACATGACCCAGCAATCCCTCTACTGGGAATATACCCAGAGGAACTCAAATCATTCTACAAAAAAGATACCTGCATGCATGTTTATTGCAGCACTATTCACGATAGCAAAAACATGGAACCCACAGTGCTGCCCATGGAAACTGGACTAGATAAAAACATGTGGTACATATACACAATGGGATATTACGCAGCCAAAAAGAAAGAAGAACATATGGACTTCGCAGCACCTTGAATGAATTTAGAGTCTATCATACTCAGCAATCTATCACAGAAACAAAGAACAGAGTACCACATGTTCTCACTCATAAAAAGACCCTGAACATTTGCCATAATACTACAAGAAAGGAATTGGCAGTAGTGGGATATTGCCAGGGTGCAGGTAGGGATACAACATCAATAAGGGTGCCTGACCTCAAACCAGGCAAAGTGAGGACCAAAGGGAGGATCAAACTTTACCAGTACAATGTCCATACCTAATTCTGAATTGCACCCCGCATCTTTAACATAAAATATAAAAGAAGAAAACTTCCCACATGAGTTGGGGGACCAGAAACATCAATGCTATCTGCCTGAAACCAGGGATTGGTGTAAAGTTCTCTTTTGAGCAAGAAGTAAAACAAGATAAATACCAATGAAACAAAATACTCACAGCTGAAGCTGTTCAGAGATTTAGTTTTATAAAAGGACCTGGGTTTAAATACACATCGTTTTTAAATCAGAAATTAAAGCAAGCCACACTATTGCTCTGTAACTAGGATGACGGATTTCTAACCCAAACGTGGGAGAGGAGGAAAGGTGGGCGGTGTGTGGGCCAGGCAACTGCAAAAATGCTGACAGGAAGTTGGTGAGGACCGGGCTCTGTGAAGGCCAGGCTTGGTGGCTCAGCCTGTAATCCCAGCACTTTGGGAGGCCGAAGAGGGTGGATTGCCTGAGCCCGCGGGTTCGAGACCAGCCCAGGAAAATTGGGGAGACCTCGTTCCTACATTAAATCAAAAAAACATTAGCCGGGCATGCCACTGCATTCCAGCCTGGGTGATAGAGTGAGACTCCAACTCAAAAAAAAAAAAAAAAAAAAAAAAGGAAGTTGGTGAGAAAGGGAAGAAGTTCCCCAAACTCATCTTCTCACTCAGAATAAACCTGTAAACCCAAATACCTAAACAAATGGCCTGGTGTAAAGATAGAAAAGACAAGCAATAACCTTAAAATTCAGTTTACTTCAGATTAAATTTGTCTTACCTAACAAAGACTAAAAATTAGTATGCTTAATAATAATGTCCATTCAAAGAGAATATAATAGCAGATATGAACAAAAGTGGGCTGACAACAATTATTAGACATGTTAGAAGTTAATCATATAGTTATTAAAATAGAAACCTCAATAGGTAGGAAATAGTCTGGATTTTTATTAAGGAGAGAATTTGTGAACTGAATGGCAAATCACCCACTATTACAGACAAATTTAATAATCTCGTTGAAGAACACAGACTCTCTATTTTTTACAAAATTCTTCACAGATTAAATAAAAAGATGGAATGCTATCCAATTTACTTTGCAAAGTTAATATAAGTTTGATAGTAAGACCAATAAGAAAAGTTCAACATAAAATTCATAGCCCAATCTCATGTATGACCACAGACGAAATACCTTAACACGAGTATCAGTAGGCAAAAACAGAAATACATTAATCTATTTTAAAGACATTAAAATTAATATATTAAGAATAAAGAATTATGGTGGAAATAAAAGGCTATTTCCCCCTCAGATCATCTAATTTTATCATTTACAAATTAACAGATTGCAAGAGTTAGCCTCACATAATCACCATAATAGAAACGTGATTAAACCGTCATTTGTGAAAAAAAAAAATCTATTACACCAAGGATCAAAAGAAATGTTCCTTACATTTCTTGAAACTCCTCAACATGTTCTTCTCATTGTTTTTGCCTGTTTTATTTTTCTGTGTGGACTTTATGACCATGCAATGTGCTATATATGTTACTTTAATATCTGTCTTTCCCTACTAGAATGTAAACCAGGAATTTTATTTTGACCTGTTCATTGGAATATCTGTAGCATCTGTAAGTTCACTCTTTCTGATCCAGCTGTGTCTTATATTCACATTCACTAACACAGCGCTACTCCACATGTGATCTGAGAGAAATGTTACTTTTCTGGGACAAAGCAAGCATATAATTTAAAACTTAGAAACTTTTCTTCATTTCTAAACTTAAAATAATAAAACAAAATAATAATTTGTGGAATACAACAAAAAAGAGGTTTGTACCTGAAATGGCATGCATTATTTTCTTCTAGCAATTTATTTTTATTGTGAGTTCCAAAATGATTAATTACCCTTTACAGATGAAAAAAATATTTGTAAAGTTTCCTTCACCACAGGTAGTTTGAGAATCACTATGGTAGAAAACATATAAGATTGTGTTCGTTTGGTTTTTTTTTCTTGGGTCCCAACAAGGAATTTTTTTTTTTTCTTTTGCAAAAGTGATCTTTTTAAACGTATTTTCCCCTGTTAGAAAAATTAACTGGGAGGCCAGTATGCTGAAGCAGTTCCAGCATTCTGGGTTCCTATGTAAGCAAATCAAAACCCAATGCAGTGTAACGGTCATATTTTGGGTCAATAATGCCTTTAACTAGGGACTTTCCACTGGAATGATCCAAACAGAACTAGTGCTTCACTTTAAACAATCACTTTTTTTTTTTGGTTTTGCCTTGCTTCCAAGTTCATCCTCCCTGCAAGCCTTTGTCGGAACTCTGAACTGCTTGAGGTCTGGAGCTACTGGATTCATGAATCGCTGAATGGTCAAACAAAATTTTCAATATATTAATGTGCCTTAGTACATAATATATATCTGTGAAACCATGAATGGAGATGCTTTCTGTTCACCTTATGAGTATACAGTATAACATATTCATTACTAGAATTCGAATTTTACAGGGAAAAACAACTAATTTATTTTATAACTTCACTGACATAACACAGTACTTTAAAAGTGGAAATTAGGAGGGTAGGGAAGGACCTGAAAATTTTATCACACAAGGCATAACTAAAGAAAATGGGAAATCTTTATACACAAAGATTTAAAGTTCAGTAATATAGTTTTTAAATATTAAAAAGTTTGGCTTGATTATAGAAGCTGATTTTAGGCTATCATTTACGACCAGGTTCTAAAAATCACAGTAGGTTTCTCTGTGAAGTAAAGAATCCTCAGTGTAGGAAACAGTCAAACATAATCTGGAAGACTACAGGCCTTTAGGTGAAAAGTTAGACTAGATTATATTTAAGGTCGTTTCAAGTCTAAGTTGTTATGATTCTATAAACTGTACAGGAACATAATGTTCATGGATGAACTGGATTACAGTTAAAATTTAGTAAATTTTGCATTAAAAATTATCAAAGTGCTACAGGATGGCTATAATTTGGAATAAAGCAGACAGAAGAAAAGGCAGCTGGCATCTATTAAGATTCTACTCTCCCACATAGTATGATGGCTTTTCTAGATTTCCTCATTGAAGGCTTTGAGCAGTATGGCAATGTAGCATTCCTATTTTCTGGCTGAGAATACTGAGGTTCAGAGCACTTGAACTACTAGAGTGTCTACAGCAGGAAAGAGGTAGGGCTGGATTGAATCCAACCCACATTCACATGCAATCTGATACCAAAATTGATGTTCCTTTTACCAAACCAAGTTGTCCCAAAACTCAAGATTTCTCCAGATCCACGAAAATTATATTTTTAACCCCAAATGGTCTATAGACCAACAATACTGCTACCATACCCAGTCTGATATTTAATGATATTTCAGCCTTAGAATACATTCCAAAAAAGACTGTTACAGAAGCAGACACCACTGTTTTTTCAGAGGCATCTTCCCTTAAAAGGAGAATCTGAAAATTCCTTCAAACATACCCCATGTGATTCTAAGTTAAAATTTTCAGACAAAAACCTATGACTGAATTTGCCTGAATTAAAGCTGCATCGTTATGACACTAGGGGAGGCAACATAACATGCCAGGAGCCTGGGTGAGACCTACCACTGAATCAATCATGGCATCAAGTGACAGCTGTGGGGAAACGTAGAAGAAAAATCTCGAGTGCAGCATAGCTACTTCACATTTTGTGAAAACATATAACCTAGCAAATTGACCACAGGACCCAGATGTGAGAGCTTTGAATGATCCAAGAGCCCAAGGTCATATAAGATAACAAAGAGATCCATTTTAAAAAGCGACTTGAAATATAAAATTCCAAACTACCTAAACAGACAATCCATTCCTGATCTTGGAGACCTAATGTCTGCCTTGAGCTTAGGCTCCTGAATTTAGTCATCACTGGCCTCAGTATACCAATCGGAACCCATCAGATGTCTAGGAATTCCTTTCCAACGATGCCTTTAGGATGTGCATTCCAATCATAAGGTACGGTTATCTTTCTAAGCATTAGCTATAGAGAAATGCCTGATAAATCAACACAACTGCTACAGAGCAAGTTGAATTAATAATTTCTTAGAAAAGAACTTCCAACAACATTCTTGCTTCTTTTTATTCTCCAGGTTTAGATATTTCTCTCCAAAACTGCAGCTTATTGTCCCCTATGAACACGAATCTACACTGTTCCCACCTTACCATATATTATTTTTGCAATTCCTTAGCTAAAGTCTACAAAATAGTCATAATGGATTTATTTCTATGTTTTAATTAAAAGTAGAATTAATTTTATTCAAATATCCTTTATAATTTTCTGTAACAGTTTTTTAAAGGAATGACCAGCACATAACTGAAATGTTATCATCCCTAATAACTTCTAGACGCACATTTTAGACGCACCCTTTATTATAGAATGCTCCCCAAACAGAATCTGCCATATATTTAACGTGAATTTAAATACTAAAAGAAAACTCTAAGCGTGACTCTTTCTACATGAGATAAAAAACATTTCCAGGAAAGATAAGTGGCTTGATGTTTTGATAAACAAAAACAGGAAATAGTGAAGAATTAATGGTAGAACGTCCTTGGAAGTACTTGGCTAAGAAGAGCCAAAAAAACATGTAACTTCCATGTGTAGAAGTCCTTCTTTCTTCTTTGAAATGATACAAATTAAAAATGATATCTATGCCCAAGCAAAAACTGCCTTGATATTATATAAGCTGCAGATTCCTAAAAGTGCATGCAAAAACATTGTTTGACCTTCTTAGTAAACAGAAAATGTACTATACTAACTCATGGAGGCCATCAAGTAATATGTCAGAAATGGTATCTTGGAAGAATTTTTCATATTCGAAAAATGAAGCACCAGTTATCTGTCATGGCATGCCTTCAACACCAATCTAACTGTGAGCATCATACAATTACAGTAAGGTACCTCTTCAAAGAACTTATTCAAATCATTTAAAAAAGTCATTTGACAAGCTGAAATTATTCCTCCTCAAAGAACATTAATTTTTATCAGATAGAAAAAGCATATTTATCTTACAAAAAGTTCCAATTAATATCTACATACAATAATTTTTCTTTAAATTTCAAATGGAATAAAAATAGTAATTACATAATCCAAATTTAAATTTGTTCAGTTGATCATTTATAGGCCCGAAAAATTCTTATACTTCCCTAGCCTTTTTACTTTGAGCTATGGATTAATCATTAAATATAATCACATTGATAGACAACAAATTATTGATAGGTGATCATCTTATGGCTATGACATAAAACAATTGTTTTTGAAAGTTACAGTTTTATGCATGAAATGGGTGACATGATAAAAGCTGATTAGAATAATCCATAAAACAGGATGTGAGGAAAAATATTTTGTTGCTTTTGCTTATTATTGTAAAAACTAATGTTCTCACTGCCAAATTATTTACAGATCACAGAAATATTAAGACAAACATTATGTAAAGCAATGCTATCCAATAGAACTCTCTGGGGTGATGGAAACATTCCACAACTCTTCATCATCCAGTACAGTAGTCAAAAGCCCAATATGGCTATAGAATATTTGAAATATGAAGAGTGCAACTGGGAAAATTATTTTTACATTTTATTTAATAAGTCTGATTCTGTTCCTTGGCTTCAGATCTCTGGTATTTCCAAGAGAGTGGGGTCAGAAGGACAGGGAATGTAAGTAGCCCCAGGACAGCCCTTTTCTAACGCTGATGAAAGGGACCCTTATACCACAATTACTGATAACTCCAAAGTGACTCAAGATAATCATAGAAAAATACTACACCACAAGCCTGGACAGACCCAATGAAGTGCAACCTTGGCGTATTTGAGTGCTCTAAAAATAGTACTTCCCCTAGTCCCTTCAGCCCCTCAAAAAAACTCAGTAAGATTCTTCATTACCTCTAAGGCCTGTACCTCATGAGCAATTTTAGGATCAACAAAGTGGAAATGCCCTTTCTGTCTCTTTACAGAGTTGAGAGTTCCATGCCATTCTTAGTGATATTCTTTTTTTTTTTTTTTTTTTTTTTTGAGTTGGAGTCTCACTCTGTCGCCCAGACTGGAGTGCAGTGGCCGCTCCCGGCCACCGCAGCCTCGACCTGCTGGGCTCCGGTGATCCTTCCGCCTCAGCCTTCCAAGTAGCTGGAAC
>CAUYQG010240923.1:0-26016 GCA_963574415.1 Tarsius wallacei | reverse complement strand
AAAATGCGGTACATATACGCGATGAATATTATGTAGCCATAAAGAAGGACACACATGTGGACTTTGCAGCAACTTGGATGGATTTAGAGTCTATCACACTCAGTGATCTATCTCAGAAACAAAGAACAGAGGACCACATGTTCTGACTCATAAACGAACCCTGAACATTTACCATAATACTATAAGAAAGGGATCAGCCGTAGCAGGATACTGCCTGGGTGGGGATGGGGACACAACATCAGTAAAGGTATCTGACCTCAAACCCGCAAAGCAGGGACCAAAGTGAGGCCCAAACTTTACCTGTTTGATGACCTCTTGAATACCTGATCCTGAATTGTACCCCACATCATTTTTTTTTCTGAGTTGGAGTCTCACTCTGTTGCCCAGGTTGGAGTACAGTGTCATGCTCACTGTCACCCCAGCATTGACCTGCTGGGCTCCTGTGATCCTTACACCTCAGCCTTCCAAGTAGCTGGAACCAAAGGCAAGCGCTACCATGCCCAGCTAACTTTTCATTTATTGTAGAGACAAGGTCCCACCAAGTTGCCCAGGATGATCTCAAACCCATGGGCTCAGGCAATCCACTCACCTCGGCCTCCTAAAGTGCTGGGATTATAGGCCGAGCCACCAGGCCTAGCCCACATCTTTAAAATAAAAAAAGAAAGAAGCCAGTCTCCAAAGATTATAAACTATAGGTTTCTAGTTATATGAGAGTCTCAAAAAGACAAAGCTATAGTGATGCACAACAAATCCATGGTGGCCAGGAGCCGTGGTGGGAAGGACCGGGGTGAAGGGGTAACTACAAAAGGACAGCACAAGAGAATCTGGGGACCAAAAAAAATGGTTCCATATTCTGATTGTGATGTTTATGGCTACACAAATCTCTGCATGTGCTAAAATCCGTAGAACCACACCCACACAAGCAATCATCTTTGTGTTATAATCGTACAATAAAATAAAATTATACAAAATGAAACTGTATTATGGAACCAAATAAGACAGCAAGTGAATGAAGTCAGTGCTCCCGACTAGTGAGAAAATGAGCTAGCGCCCCTTGATTCACTTCATCCCACCCAGGCAAGCATGGTCTGGTCAAGCATTCCCACCAACAGCATTTGCAAGAAAAATAAGAAGAGCTCTGTGATTACAGAGCTCAGGAAGCAGAAAGTCCCATGGGATACAGCAAGTGGAGAATGCCCATGGAGGGGAATGCTCTGCTGGGCCCCAGAGACTTTCAGAGGGTACAGACCTCCCACTGCTAAGGACTTTATAGGCACAGTATTATTTAATTCTCACAACTTCCCAATGAGGATAAAGTTGCAACCTCCATTTACAGATGTGGTTATTGTGGCTTGGCAAGGTCAGGTCACACACTGAAGGCCCTCCCACTAATAAGTGGCAGAGCTAGGATGTGAAGCTTCGTCTGATTCCTAAGGGCATGCCCTTTTCTCTACCAATTGGTTACTAAATCCAGTCACTTAGGGAATCCCTTGCAGACCTTTTTAGAAATGGAGATTCCAGAGTCTCATTCTAGACTACTAAAAGATCTTCAGAAAACTACACTTTTAAAATTCCCAGGTGATTCTGATGTACCTGGCAGTTTAATAGGGATCAAAGCTTGGGTGCCATTGCCCTTGGGTCCACTTTCCCTCTTAACCAATTTATATCTAAATTTCAGGGCTTAAGCCCATCCTGCCTTGTTGCTGGTAATGGATTAGATTTCATACCAGTTTTGCCCTGGAGGCCACAGTAGTACTCAGGAGAACAAGTTTAGTATTTGTTAGCTATGCAATAAATTAATCCTGTAAGTCTTAGTTACCAGGGCTATAAGAAAATAATACTAATACTCTTACATAATTGTAAGAATCAAGTATCATGAAGACACTTCATGAGATTTTATACAATTCTATAATCCAACAAATATTGTTTGAGCACCTGCTAAGTATCAGGTATCGTGCAAGACACCGGGGTACAGAGATGATCAAGTTCTCAATGAATGGGCTTCTCTCCTCCATACAGTGATTCAGGAATCCAGGGCTGAGACTCTCACCTTCAGCACTCAGCCTGCAGTGTTGTCAACTTAGGCAAAGAGCATGGAAGGCTGTGCAAGGGTTTGGTTTTGTTTTTAGTTTTCATGGCCCAGTCTGGAAGGAACACTCACTTTCTGTTGGCTAAGAACTCTATCCATGGCCCCACCAAGCTGCAAGGGACATGAGGAAATATCTAGCTGTGTGTCTAGAGAGAAGAGAAATGGTGACAGCCAGTCTCTGCTGCAGCATCATTACACCCTGTTCATCAATTAAGTAAGTGTTTTTCAACCACTTCCCACTAATATTCTCTAAGCTCTATCTAGGGATCCCTTCATATACACACTTTTCAAATGTCCCAGTGCTCATTTCTTCTGTTCTTAAGGGAATTGATGTGGTGAAATCAAGACCAACGATGTTACAGAAAGAGACTACATTTGCAAATAAGTTGTCCTCCAACCAGAAAAATATTATCTGATCAACTGGGTACTTCTCTGAGGTGAGGCTTCCTTAGTACCCCGGACTTCACAGTTGCCAGGGGGAGCTGAGAACCAGACACCAGTGAGCTGCCAGCAGCAAATGGTCTCCTAAAAATCTTTCCCTGGCCGAGCTTGGTGGCTCAGCCTATAATTCCAGCACTTTGGGAGGCTGAGGTGAGTGGATTACCTGAGCCCGTGGGTTTGAGACCAGCCTGGGTAACTTGGCGAGAACTTGTCTCCACAATAAATAAAAAATGAGCTGGGCGTGGTAGCTCATGCCTGTAGTTCCGGCTACTTGGAAGGCTGAGGCTGAAGGATCACCGGAGCCCAGCAGGTTGACGCTGGGGTGGCCATGAGCGTGCACTGCACATCAGCCTGGGCGACAGAGTGAGACTCCAACTCAAGGAAAAAAAAAAAAACACCCTTCCTCTCCCATCTGTCTCTTCCCTCCACCTTTACCTACACATCATGTCCCAGGCAGATCCAACCGATCTGAGTTTGGAAAGAGGCACTGATGAACCCACTGTAGGAAAGGAAGACTCTCCCCTCTGCCCCATCAGGGGCTACAACTGTTGTCTCCAATGTGGCCCAGTTCAGCCACAGACAGGGAATGTGGAATTGAGCTGGGCCAGGCAGGCAACAGAGGATAAGATAGTTATAAGACTGGGCTTTCAAATCAACTGCTTATAGACTGGCTCCCCAGCTGTCACTTGCTAGGTAGGAAACTGAAGTTAACTTAAACTCAATGAGCCTGTCTCCTTATCTACAAAATGGCTAGAATACCTACCTTATAGGGTTCATATAAGGCCTAAATGAGACACTGTATAGAATTGCTTGTTATCAGTGCCTTAGCGCTGTTATTGCTGTTGCCTTTCTCCAGCAAATGCCTGAATTCCTTCCTTCGTTGACATGTTCATCCATCTACATGCTTCGCGCCCAGCAATTCCTAAGCACTGGTCTTGGGATAGGCTGCGTGCTGATGATGAAGATTCACTCCCAGCAATATGGGGGTCACACACCTAAGTAATCACTACAACATGGGGTGATGTGTGCTTGGGACACACAGGAGAGGACATAAGACCTCTGCTTGCAGAAGGCACGAGAGGCAGGGTCATTTGCGTTATCAGTAGGCACAACCGCAACACGCCTCTTAGGCAAGCTGGCAGCAGGATATTCTTGCAGGAGAAAATCAAAAGCATTAAAAGAGCACGGCGTGCTCGGACAACAGGGAGACCTTCATTCTGGATGAGACAGAGAATGTGGAGAACGAGGCAGGACTTGAGGTGTCCTAGGACTTCTCTGATAGAGAATGATCAGAGAGTGACTAGACTGCTCTTCAGGAAGGTAAACATGGACAAGTCACCAACACCTTTCCCATCAGCAGGTGAGAGGACTCCTCAAAGGCTCAGACTGGAACAATGCTCAAGTCATGCTCAGGACCCAGGCAGAGCCGCCTCCTGCTTATCGTGGGCCGCATGCTCCACACTAAGGACTTTAAACTTGCCCCGGAAGGTGATGAGACGCCATCAAAAGATGTGAGGCAGGGGAGTGGCATAGTCAGATTTGTTTTTCAGAAAGATCATCCCGCAGCCAGAGTGGATGCCAATACCAAGGAGACAAGCCTGGACATAGGAAGATGAGGAAGGAAGGCATTTCAACGATGAAGGCAGAGGGAATGGAGGGACATTGGAATGCAGAAAGAGGCCAGACTGGAGCCATGTCTCAAGCCACAGCTATCTTGCCTTCTGCTGCTCATGAACATTTCAGCTACAGCTCCTTGGGGAAAATAACTTGCAACTGCAGGATGCCACTCAGATAACATTAGGCACCTGTTTGGAGTCACTTGCTCTTCCTTGATGAAGGCTAATAGCAAAAGTGTGTCTATAATCCCAAAAGGCTATTTGAGTTTCACACCTTGAACTTCCTTGCAGGATTCCTTGCAGGCTCCTCCATGAAAATCATGAAGCAACACATATAATCAAGCCACAAGTTCTCAGACTACAAATAGTCTTTCCCAGCTGCCCTGAACACATTTGCTGTTCATTTACTCCTGCAGAGACTACCCGGGGTGCTATATTAATAAAGCTGGGAAAGAATGCCTGCTCACTGCTTGGAGTGGTGGGGGGAGCAGAGGTGTCAAAGCTGGTCTCTAATCTCCTTTCTTTCTGCAATCAGGGGCTGCATGGCACAGGTGTAGAGAATACTTAGCTCTCCTAAGCCTCATTCTCTGACTTTGAAAAATGGAGGATAATAATGCCTGCCTTGTAGAGTTGTTTAGTCGTGTCTAGCCCAGGGTCTGACACATAGCAAATGTTCAGTAATGCTTGTGGCACTGTGACAGCAGGCTCTCTCAGCCAGAAAAGGGGTTCTCTGATAGGGAATGATCAGAGGGTAACTAGACTGACTGCTCTTCAGGGAAGGTAAACATGGACAAGTCACCAATGCATTTCCCATCCATGTGTGAAGACCCAGCAGGTGACAGGATTCCTCAAAGGGTAAGCCTGGAAGGAGGCTCAGGTCACGCTCAGGACTCAAGCAGAGCTGCCTCCTTCTCACAGAGAGAAGCTGCCATCCAACGCCCAAGACATTGCATTAGAGCAATTTCCCTCCGCCTTCTGGGAAACGAAAAAGCAGCCAGATGCATGCTTTAAAAATAAACCAAGCAAGAGAAAGAAGAAGAAGAAGATCATGTGTTTGCTTCCCAAGCTGGTCTGAATATTTGAAACTCAGAGTCAAATCTGTCAGGAATCAGCAGAGCTCTTAGGTTTGTTTCAACATTTGGAGTAAGAAACAAAGGAATTAGAATCTGTTCTTTAAAAAGCTTCCACACAGCATTTGGGATTGCCATAACAATAGGCATGATTTTCCATCAAAAGAGAAAGTCAGACCAGTTTCCACGTATAGCAACAAGATGGCTAATTTGGACCTCCTGGGTGAAATATTTGAAATCACTCAGACAAGGCTGCTCAATCATTTACTTTACAGTGATTATGAAGAGAGGGTTTGCTCTGTGGCCAAGTGAAAAGAGATTAAAAAAAAACAAAACACATAAACTTAGTGGTTTATATCAAACAACCTGGTGCCAGCTGGCCGGAGTCTAAATCCCAGCTCTACCACTCCTAACTACGTGACCTTGGGCAAGTGATCTAACCTCACTGGACCTCTGCCAGATTCCGTGAAGATTAAATGAGCAAATATTTGCAGAGCATAATGTCTGGCTCATAACAAGTGCTATAAAAGTGTTTGTAGGATAATAAATAAATTACATTAAACCTAAAGGTGGAAACACCTTTAGCATCCGTGTAGTCTCTTGTATGCACTAGGCTCTTACATCAGTCTTAGCAAATCATTACTACAGATGCCTTAAGGAACCCTGAAGTCTAAGGCATTATGAATTGAGTCTATAACTCAAACTTTTTTCCTACCAGGAGGAAAATGGGGGACTTTCAGATTCCTCACATAAAGGTTCTGATTAAGCAGGTTTTTTATCATCAGACAAGATTGGAAACCACTAACTAAACAGGATTCCCTCCCAATTAGTAGGAAGAATAGGGTTTAGTTTTCTGCTTTTTTCGATGCCTGAATTTTATCTACCCTTCTCTGGTCCAAGTAGCCAGTACCAAAAGAAAAGGGATTTTTGTGCACAAAAACCTCCCCTAGGGATGCAAGGCAGGAGGCCCTAGAGAAGTCAGGAGAGGGTAGGTCAGAGGGCTTTGATTCCACACATGAGCTTCATTCTGATAAAAGTTCATACCATTGCAGCTGCATGGAAGGAAGGCTCCAAGTCAGCTGGATCATTCCATCAGAAAGAATGGGGGAAAGACGCTGACATGCTCAGGTAAGAAGCCTCAGAAGCTTTTGAGTTTTAAATAGTTTTTTTCTAAGACATTCTGAAAAGGAAGATGCAAATCTGGGTCAAAGCTGGGTGGGAAAGATGAAAAAAGATCTTTCTGCCTTTGAAGCCCTGAATTGTATCAGAGAGAGGCCAGCCTCCAGAGAGATGTCAGGCTGGTTCAGAGACACAGGCCTGGCCCTGCCCTGGTCTTTAGATTCCACACCTTGACAGGTTCCCATCTGTAAAATGCAGATGCCGATAACACCCATCTCTCTGTGATGCAATACCTATAGGGGTTGAAGACACTGGAAGATTTGAGTCACATTGGCAATGACATCACCCAGATGGGGCCTTGGAACCAGGCCACACAGACAGGCCACTCAAGTGGACAGAAAGCAGCTATCTCCTTCTGGCACAATAAGAAAAGGATTCAGTGACAGGAAGGTCATTAGTCCCTAGGACCAGCTGAGCTGGGCTGGTAGAAAGCTTGCTTCTGTTCTGGAAAATGGAGATGAGAGACAGGCAGCTGCTAAGGCTCCCAGGAGGTGTGGGACCTGGTTGAGTGGAGTATTTGCAAATTGCAGTGAAACTACATGTTATAAGAGGAGGTCTCCTGCGCCGGTTCCTTTCTGCCCTTGTTGGAGAAGATGAGATGAACACAATCCAGTTTCTCTATTAATCTATCCATCCATTCCCTAACAGAACATCTGCTATGTAACAGGTATTGTGCAGGGCTATGGAAATAAATATGTCCCTAACTCTGGATCTCAGGAAATCACAGTCTAGTGGGGAGAGTCCACACACCTCAGGATAATGATATGAAAGGTGAAAGGAGGGACCCCAAGAAACTTAGAATAAACTTAGTTCACATTTTGCCTCAGCATAGCCATTTATGCTTTGACTGATAGGCTTTGAATTCAGCACAGGTAGACATAGATAAATTTCCAACAGGCTGATTTTAGGAAGCGTTCAGACATTCTACTGTAGGCCAAGCTGCACCCTACTCCCCTTGGCAAGTCTCCACCAGATGCAAGACAAGGAAAGCCTAACCTTTCAATTCATGCTTTAGCATAGTAATGTCTAGGAAACTTTTAGGCAGGAGGTCAAAGATCACCCCTTAGCTGGCTAAAGCCATAGAAATGATAATAAGATCACCTTTTTGCTAAAGGTGCTTGTGGGTTGCAAAGTCTTGACAGGTCTCTTACAGGAAAAACCTCTTCCCTTGTCTCCTCCCATCTAGCCCATCACCCAAGGGCATGAGATGCTAATGTCTGGTGACATAAAGATCTAAGACTCATATGGCTACAGTCAACATCAAAGACCGGCAGCAGCCCTGGACTTTCCTTTTGGCCGACCCCTTGGGGTCCAAGTCCCCCTTATCCCAAAGGCCCTTGAATGTACCCAGTTCTTGGTCCTTCAAAGGCACACACGTCTCTCTGAGTGTCAGCCCCCTTTCCAATCTGTGAAAGGTGAATAATAAACTTTACTTCTTTCTATTTTATTCCTTGTTGCAATCTTGCCTCATTCCCGGCATTGGCACTGGCACTGGCCCACCTCGCCTCAGTTTACTCTTACAAAAGGCATCTGTCAGTGGGGAGCTTCACATGTACTCTGGAGGCTGCAGGGGAAGAGATGGGGAGGGTTGCTTCGGAGCAAGAGGCATGTAAACTGGACAACCAAGGAGAAAAAGGGAGGAAAGGAGTTCCAGGCTGAGGAGATACATTGATCAAAGGAAGGACCAGGAGAAGTGATGGGCGGGGTAAGCAGAGTCTGAAGTTGGTGGAGCCTGAGGGGTCGTGGGGTCAGGGAGAGAATCCAAAACTAGAGCTGGAGGGAAGAGCCTGGGAGTGAGGGAACTGCCAAGATCAGACACCTGCTAAGGGGAAGCCCCAACACCTACCCGAAATCCACCTTGGAAGTGACAGTTTCCAACGTCTGCTCCCCCAAATGGCAAAGAAGCACCAAGGCTAATGTTAGCTTCCATGTGTCATAACTCCTCATCTTTAGCACCCTCCTCCTCCTTTCCGCCACCTGTGCCTAGCAGAGGGCCCTCCAGAGTGACGACAGAGAAAGGAACACGCACAGAATACTGCAAAACTCACACGCAAGAACTAGTGTGAAATGCACTGTAAACTGTCAGGAGCTGTGAGCTGTGAGGAATTGTCACTGAAGATTGTAGTTCTGTCCAACCATTCTGCAGGGGCTGGTGTTCCAGAGATGAGGAACAGCTCTGTCCTCAGGAAACCCTGACTAGTCAATCTGGGATCCCAGGGCTGCCTGAGTCAGTGCTGGGATGAGATGAACGATTCTTGAAAGAGGTGACACCTTGGCCGAGACTTCAAGGGCTCGCAGGAGTGAGGCAGATGAGGAACTGGGAGGGAGGGGATGGTGGTGTCCCAGGCAGGGGTGATCCCAGCAGGTTATATATAACCTGCTGACACGGCCCAAGAAGGATGTGGGGGAGACAGGTTGGGGAGCATGTACCAGGGGTGAGGGCCTAAAGGGTGTTGCTTGGCTTTTAGCCTCAAGCCAAGTAGAAAGTGCTGGAAGAGAGACATGGCCTCTTTTGCGTTTAACCGCAGAGCTTTCCCAAAAGAACACCCACACACCACCCAATTAATCTGGTCAGCCATCAGGGCAGCAGGGGAAGGACCTGAGCACCCCCCATGGTTGCTGCAGGGATGCCTTCCCCTGGAACACCTCTGAGGAGCACTGGATCGGAGTGGTCCTGCCGACAGCTGGAATGTGGGAGGCTGAGCTTCCCCGGGCCAGGGCATAAGCGTAAGGTGTTCAGTAAATATGGACAGAATGAATAATGCAGGGAGGCTTGTCAGCAGCTCCCATCAGCCCCTGGAGAAGGTGCATCCAACCCTCATGCTGAACAACGCCCACAGAGGGATTTCCAACTCCATGTGTCCATCTCGCACTCTCGATTGCATTTCTTTTTTCTTTTCCTTTTTTTTTTTTTGAGTTGGAGTCTCACTCTGTCACCCAGGCTAGAGTGCAGTGACACACGGCTATCCCAGCATCAACCTGCTGGGCTCCAGCAATCCTTCCGCCTCAGCCTTCCAAGTAGCCAGAACTACAGGCACATGCTACCACGCCTGACTAATTTTTGATTTATTGTAGAGAGGAAGTCTTGCCAAGTTGCCTGGGCTGGTTTGAACCTGTGGGCTCAGGCAATCCACTTGCCTTTGGTGTCCCAAAGTGCTGGGATTACAGGCTGAGCCACTGAGCCCGGCCCTGGATTGCATTTCTTTCCTGTGCTCAGAACTGCCGTCTTGGAGGGTCCCAGAGCCCAAGTTCCTGTGGACCCACTGCCTCCCCACAGGTCAGCCTCTGAGGCCTTATCCCAGCTGCTGACCCAGGGCCAAACCGCAGCAGCCGGCACCTGTCCCCGGGGCGGCCTGGCTCCTTGCCCAGCCAGCACAGCTGGGAAAGAATGAGTCAGCAGTGTCTTGTCTCCTTGGCTTACCCAGAGCATGACCTGAGGGCCACAAGGAAGTAAATTACTGGAGAATTGTCCCAGCAGCGGACTCCCTCAAACTGCAGGGTCTCCAAAGGGACAATTCTTAGAGGTCTTCTGGCAACAGCTCAGACACTGGAGCCACACCACTGGGGTCAAATCCCTGTGGGACCTTGAGCGAGTTGACAGCCCTCTGTGCCTCAGTTTTCCCATCTGGCAAATGGGAATAATAATAGCATTTACTTAATAGGGTTGTTGTGAAAATGAAGTGAGCTAATTCATGTAAATTGTGCACGGCACATAGTGACACTTCACAAATGTCAGTTGTAACTATTGTTATCATTATTGTTTGAGGAAATTCCTTCTCTGCTGTCTAAATGACTGTTGTCATTTTAGATGTTCTTACTCAGTCCCACATCTCTATAGCACTGGGGTTGTTAAATCTGAATTCAGTGAATTTTATCCCTAAAAGGATAAGGATGTCTGGAGTATTCAAGACTTCAGGCTAGATCAGGATGGACTCAGAAGGTCTTACAAGGTGGGACTGGATTCCCTTTTCCAAGCCCAGCCTGGGGGGGATGCTAATATAACCTGCCGGGCTACCATCTAAGGCTGTCACAAAGGCTCATGGCTAACTCCCCCAGAGAGCTTCACGGGCAAGGGTTGTCAGCAGGCATTCAGTGGCTCACCGTGTGACTGAGTTAATGATGCTGACCACAAGAGGCTCATCTCCATCCAGCTTCATTTTCCTTTTGTCCTCTGCTCAGAACTTCCCAGGAATCCTTGATCAGAATTTGGAATCCTCTGATATCATGGATCACAGCCAAGTCTCAAGAAGGGAGAGTATCAGAGGGCAATAGACATCTTATGATTGTACACTTTTATTTTATTTTATTTATCTTTTTTTTTTGAGTTGGAGTCTCCCTCCTTCGCCCAGGCTGGAGTGCAGTGGCACACACACTCACGGCCAACCCAGCGTCGACCTGCTGGGCTCCAGGGATCCTTCTGCCTCAGCCTTCTGAGTAGCTGGAACCACAGGTGCACGCTACCACGCCCAGTTATTTTTTATTTTATTGTAGAGACGAGGTCTCGCCAAGTTGCCTGGGCTGGTCTCGAACCCGCAGGCTCAGGCAATCCACTCACCTCAGCCTCCCAAAGCGCTGCAATTACAGGCTGAGCCACCGAGCCCAGCCTGCTTATTCACTTTTAAAGCAATGGTTGACATATTTACATTTTCAAAATATATTTGGAAAAAGCAAAAAAAAAAAAAACACACCTTACTTCCTTTTTTTTGAGTTGGAGTCTCACTCTGTCACCCAGACTGGACTGCAGTGGTACACTCATGGCCACCCCAGTGTCAACCTGCTAGGCTCTGGCGATCCTTCTGCCTCAGCCTTCCAAGTAGCTGGAGCTACAGGCACGCATTACCACACCCAGCTAAGTTTTTGATCTGTTGTAGAGACGAGATCTCGCCAAGTTGCCCAGGCTGGTCTTGAACCCCTGGGCTCAGGCAATCCACTCGCCTTGGCCTCCCAAAGTGCTGGTATTACAGTGCTGGGATTACCGAGCCCAGTCCACACCTTATTTTCTTAAGAGTTCTCAAATATAGAATTTAAACTTGACCCACTGGTCTTGCTGTTCCATGAATATATTGAGCTTGTTCCCACCCCAGGGCCTTTACACTTGCTGCCTTCATCACCCGGGCTGCTTTTCCTTCCGACAGCCCAGATCAGGGTGGGCCCAGAGGGTCTTACATGGTTTGTACCCTCACAAGCTATTTAGGTTTCTACTCAGATGTCACTTTAATAGATTGTCCATGTCACACTGTATGCAATGACAGTCCCCTTCTGGCTCTGTGATGATTCCCATCTCTCTCTTCTTGCCTTCTTTTCCCACCTGACACACCATATGTGTGTTTATTGTTGGTATTCTCCTCTTGAATACAAACTCCAGGGGAACAGAGACTTTGTCAGACTAACTTTTTGTCCACCACCCTCAGCCCCTGTGCTGAGAAAAGTGCCTTACTAGTAACAGGCACTCAACACATAGGTGTCCAATGAGTTACTACAGAAGGAAGTATTTGCGAAACAGGGACACGAACTTCCTCCACAGTAGGACATCACTCAAGCCACACGGCCTCAGGCTTTTTATCTTGTGAAACATGAAAATCACACCTGTCTGCTGACCCCAAGAAAAGAGTGAGAGGATTAAATAAGATAAATTGTAAAAAAAAAAAAAAAAGAGCCTTGTACAATCAAAGCAAGCTACACATGATAATCCCCAAACTACAGAGGCCCTGAAGAGTCATGTAGCTCACAGTGGTCACCCTTCAATGGCTACTTGGTGCTAAACTCTGTAAGCACTGATGAGTTTCCCAGATTGGTCGGGAAAGAGGACAGTACATTGGCCTTGGCCAGAACTGTTATTCCAGGTGGGAATGCACTGAGCACATCCAGATAAACCCCACAGATTGTCCTGGGCCTGCAGGGCGGCACTGAACATAGGCTCAGGGCATGAATGATCTTTTTAAAAATTATTTTTATTGTAGAGACAAGGTCTCACCATGTTGTCCAGGCCAGTCTCAAACCCGTGAGTTCAGGCAATCCTCTTGCCTCAGCCTCCCAAAGTGCTGGAATTATAGATTTGAGCCACTGCACCCCGCCTATGAAGGGTTTTTGGATCCCTCCATCCCAAGAGATAGATTTTGGATGGACAAGGTACAAGCTTCATCCTCTTATAAAGATCACCAGAAGTTGCTGCTGTCCCAGGGAATTTCTCCTCATTATGTATCCCTGCAGAGGCTACAAGGAAAGCCCAGACTCCAACATCTGCCTGGCCCCAGTGTTAGCTTTGTCTTCAGCACCTTATTTTTGCACGCCTAGGGAGGCCTGAGCAATGTTGCTGCCACCTAGTTTCCCTTGGACTCTGGGTTGAGTCAAACATTATTCTCCTAAAATTCATGTCCATGCCAGAACTGCAGAATGGGACTTTACTGGGAAATTTTGTAGTTGTGGGTATAGTTAATTAAGACAAGGTCAGATTGGAGCAGGGTGGACCCTAAATCCAATATGACTGATGTCCTTATAAAAAGGAGAGAAGGCTGGGTTCGGCGGCTCATGCAGTAATTCCAGCACTTTGAGAGGCTGAGGCAGGAGAATCACTTGAACCCAGGAGTTCGAGACCAGACTAAGCAACATAGTGAGTCTCTACTAAAAAAAATTTAAAAATTATCTGGGCATGATGGCACATGCCCATAGTCCCAACTACTCAAGAAACTGAGGTAGAAGGATTGCCTAAGCCTTCGAGGTCAACACTGCAGTGAGCCATGACCATGCCACTGTACAGGGCTACAGAGTAAGACTCTGACTTAAAAAAAAAAGTCAGGTTCAGTGGAACACACCTGTGATCCCCTTGTAATCTCAGCACTTTAGGAGGCTGAGGCAGGAGAATTACTTGAGTCCAGGAGTTGGAGACCAGCCTGGGCAACATAGCAAGACCTAATGCCTATGGAAAAAAACAAAAAATTAGCAGAGTGTGGTGATGCACACCTGTAGTTCCAACTACTTGTGAGGCTGAGGTAGAAGGATAATCCTAAGCCCAGAAAGTAGAAGCTGAGGTGAGCCATGATCTTGCCACTGCACTCCAGCCTGGGTGACAGAGTGAGACCCCTGACTCAAAAAAAAAAAAGGAGAGAAGACAACAGAGATACAGACACAATGCAGGGGAAACCCACGTGATAACAAAAGCAGAGACCTCAGCAATATGTCTACGAGTCATGAACCAAGGATTGCTGGTAACACCAGAAGCTAAGATAAAGGCATAGAACAGACCCTCCTCAGCGCTCGTGGGGGAGGGGGGTCCTGCTACCACCTTGAGCTCAAACTTCTGGCCTCCAGCACTGTAAGAGAATGCATTTCTGTTGTTTTAAGCCAGTTCATGGCACTTTGTCATAGTAACTGTAGGAAAGGAAGGCAGGCCCCTCTCCACAGTCTTTCCCTTCTCCCTCTGCCAGGTTCCAGTCTCCAGGCTTCTCTCTCTGCTCCCTGCTCCTGTCTTGAGAGCCTGGGGAGCACCATCCTTGAGGTTCCGCCCAAACCTTTCCGTTGAAGACGTCTCTGCTCTCACCTGCCTGGCAAGCTCTCTCCCTCTCTGCAAAGCACTGACTTCTGGGCACCCAGTTCAGTAAAGAAACTTTCCTGGAAGTCTGGCCCTAAGGTTTGGGCAGCAGGCTTGGGGCCTACATGCTGGGTGCACATTGCAGAACACAGCAGTGCACGGTCACCATCGACAGTGGCTTGTCCTGCTCTGTGAGCCCAGGACTGAGGGAGGGAACTGTGCAGGTGGTGGTCTCAGGGTAAAAGGAGACAGGGCGTCACATGGGGCATTGGCAGGGGGTGGTTTGGCTGTCAGA
Source organism: Tarsius wallacei (assembly GCA_963574415.1). Classification (NCBI taxonomy): domain Eukaryota; kingdom Metazoa; phylum Chordata; class Mammalia; order Primates; family Tarsiidae; genus Tarsius; species Tarsius wallacei. The sequence goes on along the minus strand of CAUYQG010240923.1, from coordinate 11,798 downwards.
AGCAGCTCTAGTAACACCGAGCAGTGGGAGCTTGAGCCAGCCACTCTGGGCCTCAGTGTCCCCATGTCTGGAAGAGGGGTCTGCATGGCGGTGGCATGGAAGGTCCATGGCATCTGCTGCCAGGGAGGGCAGACAAGGGCAGCCGTCACCTTCCTTCCTATACACTGAGTGAAAACATACCAACCTTTGGGCGGGATGGTGGGGAGTGGGAAGGACAGCATCGTCATGGCCTCCGCATTAGGTCCAGGGACCGAGAGACAAAGCCGAGAAAAGAGAATCGGGCGGAGCTGGGGCAGACAGGCACGTTCAGTGTGGCTCCAGCTTCTAGAACAGCATTTATTTACAGAGGGTTTGGGTGAAAACTTGGGCTCGCTGACTAAAATAATCACACACAAAAAATCCTCAGTGCCTCCCACTCGAACTCCCCCGAGATTTCTGCTTTCTTGTAGAGGGGGAGGCTAAGAGAGTTTTAGAGAGATCTGTCCCCCACAGATTCCTGAGAGAGTTTTAGAGAGATCGAAAGACAGCAAGAAGAGAGAGCTGGGGAAAGACAAAGACAGAGAGGAAAAACAAACCTAGGAGACTTGTGACTGGGAAAGGGGGAGGCCCTGGGGAACAGAGGTTGGAGATGGAGAAAGACACCTGCCCGCCAGCTGAGCCCTCCCACACCACCACGGCAGGCGCCCTTATGTCCCCAACCTTCTCCACTCAGTCTTCTCCCTCCTCAGTGCTCTCCTTCCCCGGAGTTTCCTCCAGTATCTTCCCTTATACCCAGTCTCCTTCCTCCCTTCCTGATATGAGCTGAATTATGTCCCCCACAGATTCCTATATGGAAGTCCTAACTCCCATTCTCTCAGAATGTGACTGTATTCGGAGACAGAGGTCATTAAGGCAAGATGAGGTCATTAGGATGGGTTTGAATCCAATCTGGCTTATACAAAGAGGAAATTTGGGCAAAGGCATACATGGAGGGAAGACACAGGGACAAGGTAGCCATCTGTGAACCAAGGAGAGAGGCTCTAAAGAAACTAGCTCTGCCCACACCTTGATCTTGGACGCCCACCTCCAGAACTGTGAGGAAATAATCTGTTGCTCAAGCCCCCAACCTCTGGTACTTTGTGACAGCTGCCCTAGAAAATTCATACACTCCCTGTCTTTCTCTCTTCCTTCCCAGCCCCTCACCACTACCACAGTGTCCCACATGCACCATCACAGCCACCATCAGTTCCTGTGGCACCAGGAACAAGAAGACTTCCTAGGAGCCAGTAGACTTGGTTTTGGGCCCAGCAAGCCAAGGCTTGCTATGTAGCCTTAAGGGACCCACTCCTCCTCTCTGGGCCTCCTTTCCCTTAAAAATGAATGAGTATGGCCCGGCTTGTTATGAAGAGTTCATTTAATTTGGACCGGATATGACAGCAGTTAGTAAAGGGCAAACGAATCCCAAAGGAGAGCTATTACTTGTGTGGCTGTGGCTACAGGGGAAAAAAATAAACAAGAGTCACCAAATGCATTCAAACAAGAGGCAAGTAGAAATGAATGTTTTAAATGACAGCAGTATTTCAAAAACTGGAACATAAAAAGTAAGATTTTACACACCTTGCATCTTGTTCTAATTCAACCCTCTTCAGATTTGGACATTCTTAAATCCCACTCCCTTTCACTGCCAGAGGGACGCGTGAGATTTAGTGCATGGTAAAGCCACACTCTTGGAGGAAAACTTGGAATGAACAAATGCCCAGTAGCTTCTGCAGGCCTGACATTGCCACATAAATTGACTTATTTGACTGGTCATAAACAGAGCCACTATTATGCCCATTCTATAGATGAGAAGAGAATGCTAGATCCGATTAAGGTCTTGCCAAGGCCACATGGCAGTAACTGGGGGTGCCAGGATTGAAGCTTGCATCAGTCAGGTTCAAAATTCACATTCTGGCTAGGCGTGGTGGCTCAAGCCTGTCATCCCAGCACTTTGAGAGGCCGAGGCGAGAGGATTGTCTGAGCCCGAGGGGCAACATGGTGAGACCTCGTCTCTACAATATATCAAAAAATTAGCCGGGCATAATAGCGCTTGCCTGTAGTTCTGGCTACTTGGAAGGCTGAGGCAGAAGGATCGATGGAGCCCAGCAAGTCGGCGCTGGGATGACCATGAGCATGCCACTGCACTCCAGCCTGGGCGACGGAGTGAGACTCCAACTCAAAAAGAAAAATTCACATTCTTCTCACAGTCTTGTGATGTCAGTGCCACCTCAGACACTTAAGGTAATTCAAAGCAGTGGCTTTCAACTGGAGGAAGAGGGTGGGGATTTCACTCCCCAAAGGACATGAGGCAACATCTGAAGATGCTTTTTGACTGTCATGATTTGGGGAGTGTGTACACTAATGGCATCTAGTGAGTAGAGGCAGAAGTGCCGTAAACATCCCACAACATACGGGCGATCCCACAGCAAAGAATGCCAATAGTACCAATCTTTAGAAACCTAGTAAAGAGACAGTAACGATAACCTTATTACTCACCAGTTGTAAATTAGGCAAGCAGAGTACACACTCTTAGGTACAACATGGCATGTAATACCCACAACTAACCAGGAAGAGAATTACGGTGGCCTTAGTTTAAAAACTGAGGAAACATGGGCAGATCAAAACAAGTATAACAACAGTGTCCATCATAATTTCTGCACTTTTAGGTAGCTCTCTGGAGATATTATCATCTTCCTCTTACTCTAAACAAAGCATGTGGACTTTAGATTAATGTGAGTAAAAATTAAATACTAGAAATCATTTTTTAAAAATAAAACATTTTTTTTTAGTTGGAGTCTCGCTCTGTAGCCCAGGCTAGAGTGCAGTGACATGCTCATGGTTACCGCACCCTCAACCTGCTGGGCTCTGGTGATCCTTCTGCCTCGGCCTTCCAGGTAGCTGGAACTGCAGGCGCACTTGGCTAAATATTTTTATTTTATTATAGAGAAGAGGTCGTACCAACTTGCCCAGGCTGGTCTCAAACCCCTGGTCTCAGGCAATCCTCTCACCTACACCTCCCAAAGTGCTGGGATTACAGGTGTGAGCCACCACACCCAGCAAAAAAAAAAAAAAAAAAAACTGAGGAAACTAAGTCTCAGGAAGATTGAGTTGCCCAAGTTGAAGGAACTAGGTTTCAGCCTCAACCTCTCTGAAGCCAGAACACCATGCTGCGTCCCTGAGGCCTTGCTGAGGGGGTCTCCACTAGGGAGAGCCACCCAGATGACCGTGCTCCTGGGAGAAGGGAACTAAACAAGGTGGGCAGAACAATTGGGGCATCTTTACAGGGGGCATCTTTACAGAGGGCATCCCAAGGGGCCACACTGCTCACTCCTGGGGTGCCCCAAGAACCGTCTCAGGCCTTGTTAGACAGTGAGTGTGACTCTTCTTTTTTTTTTTGTCAGAGTCTCACACTGTTGCCTAGGCTGGAGTGCAGTGGCACAATCATAGCTCATGACAGCCTGACCTCCTGGACTCAGGTGATTCTTTCACCTCAGCACCCCAAGTAACTGGGACTGCTGGTGCTTGCCACCACCCCCAGCTATTTATTTATTTATTTATTTATATTGTGTTTGTAGAGATGAGGTTTCACTATGTTGCCTAGGTTGGTCTCAAATTCCTAGACTCAAGCAGTCCTCCTGCCTCAACCTCCCAAAGTGCAGGGATTACAAGCGTGAGCCACCATGCCTGGCCTAAGTATGACCCTTCTTGTCTTCACTTTGACTCCATAATAAACTCCTAGAATGCACAGGACAGCACCCATGAAAAGAATGCTAACTGTGCCAAAGTCTAGAAGCCTCATATTAAAATGAAGTGGCAATAACCTTACTAAGCAAGCGCTGTGAATGAAGCACACAGTGTAGACACTTTCTAGCTCAGTTCTGCACTTGACAATGGAGGTGAGACTTCCAAAAGCTGCTGCGTGGGTCTGCACACAGCCTTAAGACTCTTCGGGATCACGAGCGACTTGAGGCCATGTGTGATAAAGCGGCTTTTCTTTTCTTTATTGCTTCATTTCCTGCAGGATCCCACGCATGGTAATAGTCTCGAGAATGGCGCCGGAGCGAAAACACTAAGTGACCTTAAGTTAATCCCTCTCTCCTCTTTCAACCTGGGTTTGCCCATATCAGTAACGTGAAATGGTTGGATAAAATGATCTGCTGGGGTCTCCCCTCCTGGGTATTTCTCACAACTACCACTCCATAAGTTCCACAGGTTACGTTGAAAAAAAGGATCTAAGCCTGTGGCTTTAGGGAATTCTAAGTTTCCAGTTTCCAGCTCAAAAATAAACAGGCGTCCAAGTTCAAAGAGAGGCGCCTTCCACAGGGAGAGCTCAGTCGATGGCAAGAAGCTTGTCCAAGAATGGCCTCAATGAACTGAGTGTGAAGCCTCTAGGGCCTTAGGAGATGACTTTGCCTTAAAGTACACAACTTTGTGAGTGACAGGAAAATGCTTAAGGCGTATTGTGGTTGAAGCTTTAGCAAACCCCAAACATTTGGCCACTCAACTAAGCCCTCAGTCCCCACTCTCTCTCCTTGCAGTCTCTCTATAGGATCAAAATGAAATATGATTCTTGCCTGCTCCGAGTTGGAGACTCGAATTTCCCTGAGAGTCTAAAAAGGATGCTGGGTGTGATTCAGAGTAGGATTTGTCCAGGGAAACTCTAGGTGATCCCTAGTGCCCCAGCATAAGTACTCATACTGCTCCACTCACTCTCAAAAGTCATAGTGTGGAAGATAAATTATATGGGCACCCTATCCAGGAGGGTTTAATGCTACAAGATATGCAAACTGGAGACCAAGACTGTCAACTTCACAACTTGCTAAACCTCACACAATTGTTATTTAGAAACATTGTAAGACTGAAAGAGAGAGAGAGAGAGAGAGAAGAGAGATTATGTGCATTCCAAAATCAACAAAGCGTTGATTTGAACTAGGCCAAGTATGGTGGCTCATGCCTGTAATCCCAGCGCTTTGGAAGGCCGAGGTAAGATGATTGTCTGAGCCAAGGAGTTCAAGACCAGCTGGGCAACATGGCGAGCCCTCATCTCCACAATAAAATAAAGAAATTAGCCAGGCATGGTGGTATATGTCTGTAGTCCCAGTTACTCAGGAGGCTGAGGAGAAGGATTCCCTGAACCCAGCAGGTTGAGGCTGTGCTAGCCACGATTGTGCCACTGCACTCCAGTATGGGTGACAGGGTGAGACTCCGACTCAAAAAAAAAAAAAACACCAAAAAACATTGAATTTGTACCTTCACCTGCTCCACAGGACAGAGCTGCCTAGTAACTTCTAGGACAGCCTTCAAGGCCATACATTTCTGGCTGTGACCTACATTTCTAATTTCTTCCATTACCCTCCTTTCCCTAACCCCATGCAAACACAGACCAAAAAAAAAAAGTGCTACCCTCATCCTATCTAGAACAGATAAGTAAACAGATGATGGCAAATACCTGGAGAGAAAACAAGGGATGTGCTCTACCTTGAGAACTGTCATGCAAGCCTTAAGAATAAGTTATTTTTTTTTTAGCTGGATGTGGTAGCACACACCTGTAGTTCCAGCTACTTGGGTTCGAACCAGCCTGGGCAACTTGGCAAGACTTCCTCTCTACAATAAATAAAAAATTAGTCAGGCATGGTAGCATGTGCCCATAGTTCTGGCTACTTGGAAGGCTGACACGGAAGGATCACCAGAACCCAGCAGGTTGATGCTGGGGTGACCGTGAGTGTGGCTCTGCACTCCAGCCTGAGCGACGAAGTGAGCCTCCAACTCAAAAAAAGAAAAGAGTAAGTTATTTTTAATTTCATTTCCCTCTTAACAGACTCCCTGGCCTGCGATATCAGTAAGATCCTGGCCTGGGATATCAGTAAGATCCAGTAGATGAAATAAACCCATCCAAAAGCTAGATACTTAACAAAGTGGGTCATGGTCTCCTTATGGACAAATTGAAGAGGGCATGGCTGTAAGGATCATTTGCTGATGAACCGAAGAAAGGCAACCAGAGGGTGTATCCTGGGCTCAGGCCTCTGCAGCAGATTTAGAGCTTAGACAAGCAATGGGGTGCGGGCTGGTCAGACAGGTGAGTGGAGCAGAGCACAGCTGGGGTAAATGGAGCCTTGCGTGTCAATGTAGTTAGGATCTACAGGGTCTGCCAAGGCTGGGAGACCTCCCCCTAGAGAGTCCGACAGAGAACTCTAAGTGTGAGACCAACCCCCTCAGTTCAGTCTAAGAGCCCAAGCAGAAGGTGTAGGGGAAAGTGTGAGGGGCTTTTGTCACCACAAGCCCAAAGTAGGTTAGCAGGAAGAAGGTCACTCTAAACAAGCTGGGTCAAGTAAGTGCCAAGATCAAGTCATAATGCCCAGAATAAAGGACAGTCTTGTCCCAGGGTAGGCTGGTTAGGTCACACCCATGATAAGGGACCTGAAGGAACATCAGCACCAAGCGGGAGCTGGCTCAGAACATACGACCTGGCTCACATGCACAACAGAGACTGCCTCATCCAGAGAAGAGAGGGTGGGGTAGGGGTGTGATTCTATCTGCTGCGGGGAAGCCAAACACCCAGGGGGCAGCGTGGGTGAAATATACAGGGAGATGGTTTTGACTCAGGGTAAGGAAGGAGTCTAACCATGTGAGCCATCCACAGTGGAAATTGTCTACCTGGATAGACGGTGAGCTCCCTGTCACCAGAGACACGCAGACACAGGCTGGGGAATTACAACCTGCAGGTTGTTAGGCTGGAGGGTTCTAGCAGTCAGTGAAAAAGGTCAAATGGTTCCTTTGCACAGTTGCTTTCAGCTCAGAGCCTGACACAGAGTGGGTACCCAAAAATATTTATCAAATTAACACATGAATAATTGAGCTACTCAACCAACCAGTTACCCAGTCACTCCCAGGCCTGGCCCACAATCTGACCAGCAAGTCATGTCCTCTTCCACCCACCGCCAATGAGGTTGTCTTCCCTCCTCACATGTTGAGTCCATGGTAAAGATCGAATTCAAGGAGAATTTCATGTTGTAAGATCAAATTAATGGTTCTGAAGGTGCTCTGAAAGACAAGTACAAGGCGCTGTATACAGGCCAGGGCTGTTTTAATTCTTAGCCCGGAATGGAAGTCTCACAGCGAGTGTATCATTCTCATCATAACAATTCTGACAAGAAAAGGACCCCCAAAGAATTTGGCTCCAGTCTTTTCAAGGAAAAGACATGGAAGTCTTCAAAGAGAGATAAAGTAATTTGTATTTATATGAAGTCAGAAAATTCTCTTTTTTTCTCCCAAGTTCCCACAATTTAGACTGGTAAAAGAACCATATTACAAAACAAACCACTCTAAATAAAGGGAGGAAATCAATCCCAGTTTAGGCCTTGTTTAAAGAAATCATTTCAAATCCCACACAAGAAAAACATACACAGGCCCTGATAAATGCTCTGGAAGCCGGCAGGGCCGGGGAGGAGTGTGGGGCCGTCTGGGCCAGGAACGTAAACACACGCGTGCGGAGCGGAAAGGGGTGACCGGCTCCCTCGGCCCCGGGTGGCAACAGGATGGGCCAGGCAGGAGGGGTCCTGGCTTTGTCCAGGCAGGATAAGCCTCCAGGGGGTGAGTCTAGCCGGGTAAGGAGAGGCCAGCATGGGGGTAGGGCGAAGAGGAGAGCACAGAGTCCTGGGGTTGGCAGTGCAGGCCAGGGACCTGGCCAGATAAACAGAGGCCACAGGGCTCTGCTTAGAAATTTCCAGAGAGCTTCAGCAGTTTGGGAAGAAAACCCAAGCCTTCTAGCCAGAGGTCATGGAGCCAGTGGGGGATACAGCCAGAGCGCCCCAAGGCCATAACTCTGCTCCCACCTGCCAAACACAATTGAGAACACCATCCCTGAAGCCCACCCCTGCAGGGTATGCGGTCGAGCGAGGCTTTTCTGGCTTCTTCCATCTTGACTGGATCTTTTTCCGTCTGTCTCCATGTGTCCATGTGTCACACCCACCACCCCTTCAAATGGAACCACTGAACAGCTGCTTCATTCTCCAAATGCCCCAAGGTTCTTCCCAGGCCCAGGCAACGTGTTCTCTCTGCTTGGAAACATTTCCCCTTCTCATCCTGATTCCTGCTCAGATGTCTTCTCTGTGAAGCCAGGTCTGAACTTCCAGAGAAAGCAGAGCGAGTCACTTTCTCTGGATTTTTTCATCTATTTCATAACTTATCACGCTGGTTTGCCCAGGGCCAGTTTTTTGTTTTCTCCTCTGCTAGTCGATAACTGGAAGGCAGGGAGAATGTTGTACTTCTGATGACTCTTCAGAGCTTATCACAGAGGCTGGGAGAATGGGGAGAAGCGAGCAAAGAGAGGGAGAGGGGAAGGGTCTGGGTTACAGGAGGTGAGATCTGGGATGGCGTAAGGATCGGAGCCTACGTGGAGGCCACGGTCTGGAGTCAGGAGCTCCACACATTTCGCCTGAGCAGGCTCAGCTTCCATGATGGTCCATCCCTAATCCAGGCACCCCATGTTTTCAATACACGGTCTCCTCCCTGCCGAGACAATTGCCCCTCTTGATACCTGTCATCTGCCCCTCTTGCAAATTTCCTTTTCCTCTAGGAAGACTTCCCTGAGGCTGGGGTTAAAGTGATCATCCTCAAACCTGAGCTTCCTCCAATGGGGCCCTTGTCTCAGCAGGGTATGACCGTGTGGGGTCATGAGCCATGTAGGATGACAGCTGTCCTGCCATTGCTCTCATCAAAGATTCCCAAGAGAGGGTCCCCAGGACCCTAGGTTGTGAAGCAGTTGCTCAGGGGGTGGAGCGGGGGTCCTCCTCCCCCCTGCCCAACTGGGACTCCTTCAGGCAGATGGCATCAAGCTCTCTTCCCTAGAATTCCTGTTGTCTCAATGTTGTTCCCAAACACCCCAGATTTAGCAGCAGCCACCGTGTTCCCTCTAACACAAGAATGAAAGAGTGTGATCATCTGGAGCCAGGATGAAACATTCAGCTGGCGACAGAAGGTGTGAAGACGAGCAATTAGATTCCTGTTACAAAGTCCTGATGATTTCTCCATTTCAGAAGCGATTGCTCTTGTTCATGCAAATTCCCTCCATCACTAGAAAGTTTTGTTTCTCTAGCTTCCTGTCAACATGTGCAAAAGGCAGGAGATTGATGTGCTGGGAAGGGTTGTCAAAGTGCCTGGCATATGGGAGATGCGCTAAATATTTGCTGAAGGAAGGAAATGAATGAGGGAATAAATGCAGAGGCACCTCTGGCTATGTTGGCAGCCCCCTTCCCCTAACACCCCGATATCCTAACACCACTCGTCACCGGAGAAGTTCCCTCTCTCGCATGTCTGTCTGCACAGGAGACTGTAAGCCCCCTGAGGACATGGCCCATGCCTGTGTGTGTCTGCCTCTCCCTACATCCCTAGCCTAAGGCATGGTGCCAGAATTCATAGTTGACAATCAATAAATGTTTGAATTAATGACTTAATCAACTCTTGAACGGCTCCAGGGAGAGGAGACAGTGGTGGGGAACCCTCTGCTCAGTGAGGTTAGATGTCTAAACTGAAGTTGTGCTCCTGTTAGTTACTGCACAGCCAAAGTCTCAGTTTCTCCATCTGTAAAATGAAGTATTGATCTCTGAAAGACTATTTCTAGTATCTCCATGGCAGCTCTTATGTCACTGAAATTATTTATATATGCATTTGTCACCCCCATAGGTCTGTGAGCTCCTCAAGATCAAAGACTGTAGGATTTTCAATCCTGTATCCCCAACAGCAGCTGGCATTCAGAGACGCTCAACAAGCATCTATCCAACCAAAACATCATCCAGTCAAAATTTTAGGGGCCCAGATTTTCCAACGACCACCTCCTTTGGGGACAAAGTACCACTGGTCCGATCTTATCCTCTGAGTCATGAAAATCGGGAGCCACACTCACTCAGCTAAAAACCCTTGTGCCAAGCCCTGTGCTTGGCCTTGGGTAAAGACAGATAAAAGCAGCTGGTCCCCTGCCCTCAGGGAGCTCCCAGCCCAGCTGAGACAGGACGACAGTTATAGGATGAAGGACAGTGCTGTGTAGTAAACACAGAACAGAAGTAAGGAGCCATCTCCAGACCTCAGGCCTCCAGGATGATCTTATATCCTGAGGGAAAACTCATTTGCCCTTGGAAATTCCATAAAAAAGCGATTTGCGCTTGAAGAAAATATTTCTAGGTTTACTAGTGCATTGGCAATAGTTCATGGAAAAGTGACACCTTTACTGGTTGAAAGTCATCCCAAAAAGTTGACCCTGGGTCAAGACCAAGCCTGCCACCATGATGACTAGTGCTTGGTTCCTTCACATGGCGGTTGATTTCCCTCACAGGCGCAGCAACCCGGGGAGGCAGCTCCACAGGGCTCCATACATGGGAGATGATCAACTGGTGAATCGTTCAACCCATCTGGATAATTCCATCCTTAGAAAAAGATGGCAAGGGAGGAACCTCTCGATTCCTGGGATGGTTTAAAGATTCAGGAGGAAGGAAGGTCCAGGGATGAAGGTCACCACAATCATCTTGGTTCCTCATTCCTGTTGATCCCATGTGATTCAGAACCGCATTCAAACCTTCTACATCAGTTAGGGTTCATGTCATGAGCCGCAGAAACCAATTCTGGGTAACTTAAACCAAAGGGACATTATTAGAAGGATGTCAGAAGTTTCACATAAAGAATGGGTGACTGGGGAATGAGCCACAGGAGCTCCAAGGCTCAGGACGTAGGAGGCAGGACACACAGTGAGGCTCCCTCAGCAGAGGCAGTCTAGCCAGGGCTGCCCCATCCAGCAACCACTCCCTTTTACCCTCGCTCATTCACTCAGAGGCCACTTGAACTCAAAGGACAGTGCCTAATTCCATATTCCTTGCCATACTGGGCAGGACAGGAAAGAGCCAGCTTACAAGCATCCATAGTGGATGGTTTTATCTGAATTTCCACCAAGAGCACAATTTAGGGAACAGTAGCTCCCCAGTGAGAAATTGGGTTGTTATCTGGGAGGGAGGAGTGGACCTGGGCAGCCAAAAACATCTAATGGTTATCACATGCTGTTCTTTTTGAGGTTCTAACTCATTTGTGGCTGGCCCAGGATAGTCACTCAATATTTTGCTGAATGAACAAAAGGAAAAAAATCTATAAAATGGAAATATAGTTTCTCCCCCTTTTAGGTCATTGCATGAAGTGAGATAATTTGTGAAAAGAACACAGGAGAGAGCCCAGCAAGAGCAAGCACTCAATAGAAGCTAGCCATTAGCATGTAATTCAGTACATTGTATAGGACCACCGTGGTATGGCATGTGTACAGTGCAGACAGGATAGGTAGACAGGACAGGGACTCAGTCAAGTTATGTTTGTCCCATAAAAAGAGGAGGGTATCCCATCCCGTGTCCATCCAACTGTCAGGAATTCAAAAGGCTGACAACATCCAGTGCTGGTGAGTGTGGGGTCAGGGAAACTCGTTTATACTGCTGCAAATGCATGCAACCATTTTAGAAGACAGTGTAGCAATATCTAGAAATGTTGGAGACAGATAGATTCTATGAGTCAGAAGTCCCATTCCTAGATATATATATCCAAAGAAAAATTTACAAATGGATGCCTCAGGGTATAAGATATATATCTCATGTTTAAGGCATCCGAAGCAATGTGGTCTTGAGAGGAAAAACTTGGGAGAAAACTTCAATATACAATAATGTGAATATAGATGAATACATCGTAATGTAGTTATATTATAGAGATCTAAAAATGAATGCACTAAAGTCCATCCAGGAGCAGGGATGCATCTC
>CAUYQG010240922.1:0-12671 GCA_963574415.1 Tarsius wallacei | reverse complement strand
ATAAGCCTTAGAAGTTATTGATCATTAGAATGTTATGATATTAGAAATGTTGTATTGCTACTGAGGAATATTATCCAAGCATGAGGAACTGTAAAATAATTTTGGGATTGCCCTCCCTCATGCTTGAGGTAGCACCTGGTGGGTGAGGGATGCCCCTCACCCACCTCACCTTGTGTTCATGTAAACGTCTTGTGATTTTGTTGGGTTTGTTCTTCCTCGTGCCTGTGGAAACACCTGGTGGGTTGGGGGGGCGCCACTCATCCACCTGCCTCTGTGTCCACGTGAAAGTCTTGTGATTTAACCCATGGAAATTTGGGATAAAAGAAGCATGAAGACTTCCATTAAACGGCTTCTGCTCAAATCCGTTTGAACAGTGGTCCATTCTTTTTCTCCCTTTTTCTTTTTCCTTCCTTTTCTGTGTATCTATCTCTTCTGCAGAACTGGCTCCTGCACTAGACGGGAGCCCAGCGTATTGGCTCTTGCACTAGACAAGAGTCCAGTTTCCAGGGTGTCGACTCCTGCATTAGACAGGATCGGCTCCTGCACTAGACAGGAGTCCAGGAACAATCGCCGTCGCCACCACACCACTCAGGGACCCCAATCTCTCCGCGGGGGCTGGTCCCCCGCACATTTTCATCTCTCAATATTTCATATTTTGCATCGCTAAACTAATCTTAAAGTTTCAACCATCGCTGTTAATGGAGACATAAGCAGACTGCTTAAAAAGAATAAAATATTTCACAGAGGTTTTCATAAGGAGAAAAGATATTTATTAGCAGAGAGAGATGGGCTGGAATCATTGAGTGTCTTCTTTTCCTGAAACACTTGCCATCAGCGAGCAAAGCCTTTTTGTAGCAGGCATTCAAAGCAACACAATGAACGAAACTGCCTTACCTATTTTTCTAGCAATTGTTATTAATAATAAGTAAAAATGTATCAACAAGTGCTTTTTGTTTTAGTTGCTAAATACGGATTTTTATCTCAATAGTTAAAACATTTAGGCTGAGAAAACTTTTGTTTTTGAGCATGTCCCCAAAATGCAGCCAATGAGGACATAGATACCTTGTTTCCCTGTTTACAACCCTGAAACCAGAAAGTCACTTTGACTCCCGGGAGACCATTTCCTTCTAGTTCTACCACTGGTTTTGCTGCTATTCTTTATCTCTAGCATTTTACAAAGAATTCCCCAATTACTTTATCCACGATGACCTTTGACTTTTCTGCCTGGAATTTTATTTTCTCAGCTGGATGAGAAGCTCTCAGAGGGGGCACTGGGCACATTTCGTTTTTAGGTCATGGGGGCATGGTCTGTCTTTAGGTTTTGGGTGAGGACTTGGAAATTGTAGGCCTTGAGAAGAAAACACAAACTCGCGACAGATGCAAGTTAGGCATGAGTATGGCGTGTAACATACGCCACAGACTCCTGGAGAGGGTGTATCGCAGGTCTTGGGAGCTTGCACAGATGATGGAGACACATTAGCATCTTATCAACAGGTCGCCACTGGGCATCTTAGAGAAGGCTGAGCTTAGGCCAGAAATTGGAGTCACTGTGTGCCCTGGACCGAGGTGCTGGGGCAGAGTCATCCCTGTGGCAGTGAGTTGGGAAGCTCGGGGGAGGTGGCTTGAAACACAAGGCAACTTCTACCGTGAGGCGCTCTTATGAAAGGGGGAGAATGGATTGGTCTAAATTCTTTGAAAAATTTTATGTGGGTTTGTGCCATAGGCTAGCAATGCAGAGCTATTTCTTCAAAGGAGGTTTTAGTGAGCAAGGCTGTGTTCCTGGGCCAGGTGAGGTGATGGCCTGACCCTGTGGCTCTCTCCCCTGTCTGCTTCCAGAATTGCTGCCAAGGACCAAGGAAAGATGACATCCAGAGCAACCCGCTGTCCAATATTCTATTCAATTCATAAGACCGTTGCACCCTCATCTCAGAAGATAAGCGGTTTCATTCCCTGACACATGTGACTGGGAAGATATGACCACAGTCAACGGGACCCATGTTCCTGACATGGATAAGCATGCCTGCACAGGGAATGCCAGCGCTTCCAGGGAAGGATCTGGAACTTCTCTTCAGGAACACTTGATGTCTTTTCATCCTCCAACTAAGGTATCTTTTTGTCCAGATAAAGCTGGCTTTCGGGCTGAGGAGTCAGAGGAAGCAGGCTGGCTCCTTTGTACACAGATGTGCTTTTAATGCAGGGGCACATTCATTCTGAATACTGGCATGTGTGCCATCCCTCTTTCTGGCAAGGTTTTGATATTCTAGTGTGTGGGGGCCATTGAGGCATTTGCAGAAGTGAAGCCACGCAGTTTTACTCAATGCTTTATGCTAGGTGTAAGCGAAAGCTCGGCTAGTCCCCACTGAGACATTCGTCGCTTCCATTGTTTCGGAAGTGGTGACTTAATCCCTCTGATCACTTAGAAGCTGACAGAGCTGGGGCGAGAATTTCTGTATTCCCTTATTCAAATCTTCATGTTTAAAGCAGGCGCCAGCTTACACCTAAATGTGGCCTCCTGGCTATATATCCTACCCTCAGTGACCAACCTTTTTACTGTCTTTTTCTTGTTTTTGTCCATCTTCAGTAACCTTGATGGACACATAAGGAAACGTAAGTCCTGATGTGGAGTCTAGAGAATGTATCTATGGAAGAAAGGAGGGGAAAGATGGTGACCGAGCCAGTCGGACGGTGCGAGTCCCTGTGTGAGTGAGTGAGTGTATGGAAACTTTTGTGCACGTGCTGGTGAGTGGGTGGGTGTGTGAGCGGCCGACTGAGTGAGGCCTAGGGAGCTGGTGGCCAGGGCTCTCCTGGTGCAGTGGCTGGTGCCACAGCTGCTGGGCTTGGACCCTAGCGATTCCTGGGAGGCAGAAGCCGAGTGTCATTTTCTTTTTCTTTTCGTCTTCTTTTTCAAATCAACAAACCCTCCCTGGGAAGAAAACGCTGGGAGAGACTTCTAAGTGGGGCTCGTGAGCAAGGGGCCAGGCCCCTGGTGCAACGGCTGCTGCTGCAGCTTCTCTGCTTCCTCCCTGGCTCTTCCTGGGTCGCAGAAGCAGAGTGCCATCTTTAAAAAAAGAAGGACAGAAGTTTTCCTGTGGAAAAGCGTCAGGGAGAAACGATCGCCCCGGGTTCTCCCTCACCATCGCGGCAGGAGAGAGCGACTGCCGGCTCCTGGCTCTGCCTCGCCACTTCAGCGCCTGGCTGGGCCCTGGCAGCAGGGGCCGCAGAGGGAGTCCAGAGGCAAGTTCCCAGGGAAGGGGACAAGACAGGACCCCACCACCGTCTTGAAGGCGGGGCAGGAAAGTGCTGCAACTTGCTCACCACGGACCAACAGATCCCATCCCTGTGACTGGCGGATCAACTACTCAGGGACTGAGCGTGGCCCGGAGGGAATATCCTGAGAGCACAAACGACAGAGGGGCCTGACCAGTGCTGAATTCCAGGCGCCCCACCCCCTGCCCTGATCCAGCCGGGACACAAAGGGTGTGGCCAGAGAAGGAGGCGGAAGGACTCCAAAGAGATCAGTGGTGAGTCTGGGGCGCACCCAAACCCCCTCCCTCCCAGCAGCCCTGTGAACGTCAGACCCACCAGCGGCCGGGACTGAGAGGGACAAACCCAGGTGGAGCCTGGACGCCAGCCGCAGTCGGAGAGCTCCATTCCAGGACAGGCCTGGCTGGGGCACCCCTGCGAGTGCATGCTGGGGAAGAGACAACCCTGCACCTTCCCACGGGAGATCTCCCGACCACATGAGAGTGGGAGGGGAGGACTGCAGCCCCACCCACCCCACTGCCCCTCCTCCTTCCCTGCTCTGGGCGCTGGGGGGAAAGCGGAAGGGGTGGTTCTGCAGGGGAGACCTGGTTAGAGGAACAATTGCAGAGCCTGCCACAAGAGGGCAGGGTTTTTTTAAATGTTCAATTTTCAAAAAAAGCAAAAAAATTTTTTTTACTGTTAGTTCATCTATTTTAAAAATATTTTTCCTTTGTGCATGAATATGCATGTGAGGGTCTGATCTGCAACCCCCCCCATTTTTTTTCTTTTTCTGTTTCTTCTTTTATTTCATATATTTGTGTATATGAAGGATTGAACAGTCAACTTTCAGTTTTGTTGTTGTTATTAGTTGGTTTTTGCTCTTCTGGGATTTTTTTTATTTTCGTTTTTTATAATTTAAGGTATGTGTCAATATATGTGTGAGGGTTTCGTCTGAATTCCTTTTATTTTTTGGGGGGGTCTTTCTGTTTTTCTTCTCTATTCACTTTGTGCTAGACGTGTGTGTGTGTGTGTGTGTGTGTGTGTGTGTGTGTGTGTTTAGTTTTCTTGTTTTTTGTTTTGCTGTTTGCTTTGTTACACTTTGTTGTTATTCCAGTTTGTTTTGGGGGCGTGTGTAGGTCTGTGTGTGTTCATTGTTTTTTCCATTGGTTTCTGCTTTGCATCACCATATAGAGTGGTGGTTGGGAGTGGGTCTAGGGAACACATGCCACAATAAGTGACCATTGTAACTTGCAAGTAGTTTCTGAGTCCTAGTGCCCCATCCCCTACTTTGGTCGAATTTCAAAAACTACAAGAGACAACAAAGCTTCCCATCCACCATTCTATTTCGAAACAGAACACATTCAGAGCCCAGATCAGGGACGAATAGAGGACTGAGCAAACATCAGAAGGAAAAGCCTCTTCTGCTGACACTGAATAACAGAAATAAAGAGAAAAACAAGAGATATGTCACAAAAGAGGAAAAACCAAAGGAAGACCACAAGCTATTTCAAGTATACCAACGACAAAACTCCTGAAAAATCAGACCTTGGTGCCCAAACAATGGAAGTCATCAACGGTTGGCCTCAGAATACGACAGGGATTAGGGAATGGATGGAAAGAGTAAATCAGAATCAAGAAAGACAAGGTGCAACACTGAAAGAACTTGTAACGGAGATTTTGGCCATAAAAAACTTCATCCAGGAAATAAATAAGATGACAAGCTTGGAAAGCAGAATTAAGCTGGCTGAAGAAAGACTCTCAGAACTTGAAGACCAGAACATGGACTTAACCCGATCTGTAAAAACATAGAAAGAAGACTCAGAAAGAGAGAAAAAAGCCTACAAGAGATGTGTGATTATATCAAGAGACTGAACCTATGCCTGATTGGTATCCCAGAAGAAGAAGAAGGAGAAATGGAGAACAACATGATTGTGTATATTGAAAATCCAAGAGATTCTGTCAAAAAACTGCTTGCACTGATAAAGGACTTTGGTAAAGTCTCAGGGTACAAAATAAATGTGCAAAAGACAGTTGCATTCCTATACACCAACAACAAGCAGGCAGAGACCCAAATAAAAAGCACAATCCCATTCACAATAACCACAAAGAAAATATAATACCTCAGCATCTTCCTAACCAGAGACATGAAAGACCTTTACAATGAGAACTACAAAACACTGCTCAAAGAAATCCAAGAAGACACAAACAAATGGGAAAATATTCCATCCTCATGGATAGGAAGAACCAACATTGTTAAGATATCCATCCTACCAAAGGCAATCTACAGATTCAACGCAATACCCATTAAGTTACCAACAGCATTCTTCCCAGACTTGGAAATGACAATACAGAAATTCCTATGGAGACATAAATGACCACGAATAGATAAAACAATCCTTAGCAAAAAAAACAAAGCAGGAGGTATCACACTTCCAGACTTCCAACTGTACTATAAGCCTACAGTAATCAAACAGCCTGGTATTGTTACAAGAACAGGCATATAGACCAATGGAACAGGACAGAGATTCTGAAAGCAAAGTCTCAATTTCTCAACCAACTCATCTTTGACAAATCCTCCTTCAACCACCATTGGGGAGAGGAAAACCTATGCAGTGCAGCAAATGGTGCTGGGAAAACTGACTGATCACATGCAGAAGATTGAAACAGGGCCTCTACCTATCACCATACACAAAAATTAACTCTAAATGGATCAAAGACCTAAATGTAAAACCTCAAACTATAAGAATCTTAGAAAACGCAGGAGATACCCTTATGGAAATTGGAACTGGCAATCAATTCCTATTCAGAACTCGAAATGCCCATACCTTAAGAAATAAGATAGACAAGTGGGGCTTCATCATCCCTTTGCAGAAGGGAGCTTCTGCAAAGCGAAAGAAACCACCAAAGAATGGGAAAAATATTTGCCAACTGTATATCTGACAAAGGCCTAACATCTAGAATCTACAAGAAACTCAAATGCGCCGAAAGGAAAAAAAACAAACAGCCCCATTAAAAAGTGGGCAAAAGACCTGGATAGACACTTCTCAAAAGAAGATATATGGGCAGCCAGCAGACTTGAAATGGTGCTTGGCCTCACTAGTCATCAGGGAAATGCAAATCAAAACCACACTGAGATACCACTAACCCCAGTAAGAATGGGCAACATTAATAAAACAAACAACAACAGATTCTGGTGAGGATGTGGAGAAAAAAGAATGCTTTTACACTGCTGGTGGGAGTGCAAACTCTTTGGAAGAGAGTGTGGCGATTTCTGAAAGAACTAGACATTGACCTTCCATATGACCCAGCAGTCCACTATTGGGAATATCTCTGGAGGAACTCAAGTCATTCTACCATAAAGATAGCTGCACGTGCATGTTTGTTGCAGCTCTATCCACAATAGCAAAAACACGGAACTAACCATGCAGCCCATCAAAGCTGTACTGGATAAAAAAATGTGGTACATACACACAGTGGAATATTATGCAGCCATAAAGGACAAACATATGGACTTCGTAGCAACTTGGATGGATTTAGAGTCAACCAAACTCAGTGATCTAACACAGAAACAAAGAACAGAGGACCACATGTTTTCATTCATAAGCAGATCTTGAACAATTGTTACAATACTAAGTAAGGGATTGGCCGTAGTGGGAAACTGCTAGGGGAGGGAGGGGCATACCTCATCAACAAGGATACCTGCATAATCAACGTTTGTATACCTAACCCTGAATTGTCCCCCACATCTTTATAATTAAAAAAAAGGAAGAAAGGGTGAGTGGTCCACGAAAATGTCAGGTACTTGAAAATATGTCCCTGACTACATGGTCTGGGAAAGCTTTATTTCTCTCATACATAAACTTTTCCCTTTCCAAGACATTTTTGACATTTCTCTGTATTCTGACAGAGGCAGAATAAATCCTGTGTTCCCTAGATTGTGTCTAACTCCATCCCGTTTCCCTGATGCACATGAGTTATGCTACTATGACCATATTTCCCAAATTCAAATGTCAGTTCTTTCAAGTTAGTATATGATTTTTTGGTAATCATAGGTGTGATAAAGTTTGGGGAATCCGTTTATATGCTAAAATGCTGGCACTTTTGTGACATGTAGGACTTGGTGATCACTGACCTTAATAATTTAGATGAAGACTTTATAAATATATAGTTAAAAATATATATATAGTTTAAATGAGTTAGTATCAGGTGAAAGGAGAGAAGTATTCCACATTTTCTTGCAGAGACATAGAAAGTTAGAGCTAGAAGGAACTACAGAAAATAAAAGCTCATGTCGTTAACAGATTAGAAAACTCTCTTTTTCTTTTGTTGGTTTGGGTAAGATGAGAATGATTTGGTTTTTAGTGATGTTTTAACTTTTGTGTTTCAAGTCACCACTCCTGCGTGGGAAGCATTTAATAAGGTTGGGATCACTCATACGGCAACTCTGGTAAACCAGGGAATGGCCTCCGAGAAAGGCTTGTCCGTCATTCAGGAAGGAGGATCTGGAGCTGTACTTCCTACCTTCCACTCCTAGTGGATTCATCCCTTTTGTACGTTCTCCACCTGCATGTCCTTGTTGACACACAGAGAAAGAGTTCTGCATTCAGCTGGTGTCTGACAATCACCTCCTGTGATTTTTACCAGACTTTGACTCAGGAGCCACGATTCCGCTCTGACATAAATGACCTGAGATATTTGCTGATGTTTGGAAGCTTCGGCAATCTGAGTCCCTCGAAATGGTTTCTGCCTTAACTGGGGGCATTTTACAACACGACGCCTCTGCCCCAAATGGCTCTTTGCGCTTCAGGCCACCCTCTTCAGTCCCTGGGAGAGAGGCTGTGCCAGAGGAGGAGGCTGGGGTGAAAGAAGGCCACTCAGCTCTCGTGAAGGTGGTGGGAGAAAGATCTCAGGTGGCGGCGGCGGTGAGGAATCCTCGGGAAGCCAGGTTTCAGGCAGGGGGCACTGCTGAGACCCTCATTATTTGTTTGTACCAAAATAAAATTGATAACGAATGCTTTGAGATGCTCAGAAAAGTACTGTGTTATAAGGGATTCTCTGTGGAACTTCTATTTCTCTTTCATTCAGTTAGTGAATCAAACTCCCAAACATGTGATAACGATTCAACAAACAGGAAGATATAAAATCTGAAAAAATAAAAATTCTGGAGTCGAAACATATAAAAACAAAATGATAAATTTAGTAAATAGGCTTAAGAGCAGATTTGAAATTACAGAAGAGAAAAATCAGTAAACTTGTAGTTTAATAGAAATGATGCATCTTAGGAAAAATAAAAAATATTGCAAAAAAATGAACTGAGTCTGCATATTAGCGCAATGTAATAAGAGACAGAAGAGACAAGAGAGAAAGAAGTAAAAAAAAATTGAAAAAATAATGGTTACAAACTTCCCAGATTTAATTAAAAACAATTTGCAAATCTAAAAATTTCAATGAACTCCAAGGAGGAGACAAACAAAACAAAGAAGTCCTCACCTGGACATAATCAAGTAGTTGAAAGACAAGGACAAAGAAAAAATCTTGGAGACAGTAAGAGAAAAATGATTCATCATGAACAAGAAGACAACACTATGATTAATGTTGCACTTGATGGAAGTTCAAAAAAAAATGCAATACGAATACAGAATCTTTACTTTATGTAAATGAACAGTATACATTCATTTACATTTAAGAGAGAGGACAGACAAAAGAGTGACAGAAAAATCCTAAAATGTTAACAGTGATTATTTCAGAATTTTTGTATTTATTATGCTCGTTTCATATTTTTCATATTTTTTAAGACATGTATTCATTTTGTAATGAAAAATCTAAGGGTTCCATATATAGAAATAAGAATGGCTTAGCATTTTTGTATAGGAACCTATAATAATTTTATTGCAGTACATCAATATGAATTGAACATCTATTTATCGGTTAGGGTCAAATTTTTATATTTAAACTCTCCTTTCTTCACATTTTCTCATAATATATACTGCAAACGTATGGTGTGGACAGGTCCCAGTATTTGAAGCACAAACTAAACTTGCTGTTTCTGGAGAAGAAGCTTTTAAGACAAACTTCTTTTGACATGGTACTCATTACTCTTTCTGGTCACATTTGTGGACCAAAGTCTCCTGACTTCTAGGAAAAGTAGATCTGAAAAATCCTTGAGGACAAAGACCCTGGCTGAATAAAAGCTATTTGGGGGCTTAAAGACTTCAAATAATTTTTTTATTAATAACCTAGGCCTCTGTTTTTCCCTTTCACATCCCTTCTAGGTGCTCCATGAGGCCTGCTGCTTTTTCAAAACGTATGTTACGACTGATACGGGTACTCGTTACTGTAACGCATCTCTATTACAATTTCTGTGGCAATAACAATATATTCAAAATCAGAGGAAGCGAGAGCACTTGAGCCAAGTTATCATGAACAAACCTATCAGGGATGTAAAGAAAGATGACTGTTCTGACATTCACTTTTGAAAATGATGCTTCACACATACACATCTTTATGAAGTTAAACTAAATGGAACCACAAGAACAGCCTTCAATCAAGCTCAAATGATGTTTTTTTATTGTCCAGCAGGAGTTGAAGTAACAGTGGGTATGGAGTGTTTTTTAGTCAGTGATTGTCTTACTCGGTTGGAGCTGCTATCACAGACTCTACAAACTGGCCAGCTTATAAACAACAAAATGTTTTTCTCCCAGTTCTGGTGGTTGGAAGCCTGAGAACAGGTGCCGTCATGGTCCCGATCTGGTTAGAGCCTCTGCCAGGTGACAGATTGCTGAGTCTTCATTGTACACCCAAGGGATGGGAAGACAGCGAGAGAGCTCCCCGAGGTCCCACTAACAAGGGCACGGATATCATTCATCAGGGCTCCACCCTCATGACGTGATTGCCTCCCAAAGGCTCCACCTTCTAATATCATCACACTGAGTTTTAGGATTTCAACATGCACATTTTTTTTTGCGGGGGAAACACAAACATTCGGTTTGTAACAGTGATACACTTAACTTGGCTTTTATTATTACCAGTCTTGATCAATGTAACTGTTCAGGAAACATGTGAACCCGCTTTCCACAGGGCAACTTGACTTCCTTTTGACTCATTTGCTGTCTCCTTTAAAGACTTTGAGAGGCTAATCTGAAATTACAAAAGAGGCAATAAGTTACTGTTTTTTGAATAAGGATGCCAACTTACATGATGATAAAGTAAAGGCACACACACGCATGTCCCACAAAGAGTTAATCGATTAAGACATGTTTAGCAGGTACCATGGACTAATATTTCTTTCTTGTAGATGTCCAGATAGTATAATTGTCCAGATAATTTTCTTCTTGCTCCAATGAGCCTCAGAATATAATGATATAATTTGTCAATGCAAAAGAGAGTGAAATATACCAAAATAAAAAAGAAGGCCAAACTGCATATGGTTTTGCTTTTTGAATGCCTCTGGAAATTAATCTTCTGAAAACCTTTAGTCCAGATCCTGCTAAATCAGAATTTATGGCTAATGAATTATAGACAAGGCAAAAGTACTTCTTTGTACTTCTTTGTATCATACTTTCTATGATAATACAGCGATAGACTTGCTTGGGATTATGGACTGAATTGTGTTCCCTCAAACTCATATGTTGAAGTCTTAATCCCAGTGCTTCGGAATGTGACTGCATTTGGAGACTGAGCCGTTAAAAGAGTAATTAAGGTTCAGTGAGATCACATAGGTAGGCACTAATCCTATAGGACTGGTGTCCTTGTAAGAAGAGAAGAGTAGGTCACAGACAACACAGACGAAGGGGTGGTCATCTGCAGTCCAAGGAGAGAGGCCTCAGGAGAAACCCAACACACCGACACCTTGATCTTGGACTTCTGGCCTCCAGAACTGTGAGAAAATAAATTTCTGTTGTTCGAGTTGCTCAGTCTGTGGGGTTTTGTTACGGCAGCCCTAGCAAACTGATACACTAAGCACAAGAATGAACTCAACGGAATTGCTGGGGGAAAATGTTTTCTAATCTAGAACCTTAATGTTAAGCACTCTAAAAACAAAACTTGTAGCATCCAATTGTAGAGAATAGTTCTGCTAATATAAATTACTGTTTATTAAAATTGTTTTACAATCTAGACTCAATCCTTTGTTTTTTCCATTATGTAGATGAAAGCATCACAGCACACACTTAAAAATATTTTAGTTCAAGCTTTTCACTGAACTTTTCTACATAGAGAAATTAGTAGATTATCAATAACTTAAAACAGCATATGAAGAGGAAATATAAATAAGTCCAGGCATTTCTTAAAAGAGTTACCACTAAATTATGTTGGAACTAGTTATTATCTAAGTGATTTTTGTGTAGTTTGCCTTTTTTTCCTAATATTGTTATTGTTATTGTGATAATTTGTTTTTTAAAGAAAAATCAAGTCCATTCACTTGGATACTTAGGTGAAAATTGAAGTAGTTTTTCAAATGTAATAAATGTAATAAAAATCAGGAGATAATATATGGCAATACAAAAACTGGAAGAAGTGTGTTTAATTCTGTGAGAGTGGGAGATAAAATGATTAGTTTTAGTGGTAAGAGTAATACTTCTGAACTTACCTGGAGGGTCTTGGAAGCCCAAAGTCAATTTGTGGCTTCAGGGGCAGGAGGAACTTCCAGCAGTGCCATGTGGCTAGCCCTTTCATAAACACGGGTGGGGATGTCTCCTAAAAGAAAGGCAAAATCTGCATGACTGAGCAGTAGAAAACCTCTCTGGGAAGGCAGAGCTGCTTGGTGCAGTCTTTGAGCAGCTGGGAGACAGAATAGAGCAGGGATTAATTATTCCGTAATTGAAGAGCATGCTTGGTTACTGCTTTGGAATAAAGCACTCAATTATCATACTTATAAAGAGAAACTAGTGTTAGAAAAACAAATATCATAGCTTTTAATCAGATGATCAGATTTGCTCCCAGCATCTTAAAGGTCTAGAACTGGGTTATTTATATTTTGATCAAAAAAGGGAGAAAAAGTTTCAAGGGTAAGAGTCATTGTCCAGAGATAAAAGGGCATCCAAAGTTGTAATTAGGGAAAAGTTTTACTCTTGGCAGAATTAAAAGCAATAAAGAATTGTGTTCCGTGGATAGAGAAATTTAGGTAACTAAATACTAAGAGAGTTGAGTATGACGTGATTTGTTAAGAGTGATTATCTGAACTTCTGGTTTCTCATCTAGCATGTAAGAAGTATGAAAGTCATCACTCCCATTCACACAACAAGAAAAAAGCTGAATAAACTGAAAATCGACAAGTCTTTTTAGATCTACCGAAGAACTGAGGACTCAGGGCAAACCACTGGCTCCCCAATTTGGAAAGACAGGCAAGCAAAGTCGGGGCGGGTGGGGGGGTGGTGGTGGGGTGGGTGGGTGGGTGGGGAGGGCGGAGGGGGAGGGGGAGAGAGAGAGAG
>CAUYQG010240919.1:5000-11737 GCA_963574415.1 Tarsius wallacei | reverse complement strand
GGTCTCGAACCCGTGGGCTCAGGCAATCCACTCACCTCAGCCTCCCAAAGGCGCGGGATTACAGGCTGAGCCACCGAGCCCGGCTAGAATTTTCTATCATTGTTTATTAATGATAATTTTTTCACCTTTAAGCTGTTCCCTAGTCAGAAATATTTCTCCTTTTTCTTCTCTCAAATTCTCAAGAGTTCTTTAGTTCCCACTCCCTTCATCAACATTCCCTGACTATGTCAACTCATTTATTTTGATCCTTCTCAAAGTACTTATTTATTGGTGCATCTTTAGTTTTGGCATTTCAAAATTTCTCATGAATGTGTAACAGGTTTCTCAATCTGGACAGCAGTTCTGAGGTAAATGACCATGAGATATGTTTCTTTTGAACACTTTGCAGTAACACTATAAATTGTACTACCATTTGAGTGGTCAATAAGTTAAGACAGATTTATTCCAGAACCCAAAGCTTAAAATAATAAATGTATTTTAGATGACTAATTCAAATTTGTATTCATTTTGACTTTTATTCAATGACTCCCTACATTTACAATTTTATTTCCCCCAGGTTCCTGCTCTACTCTCTCCTCTTCCTTATGCCTATCAAACTCCTCCTCTAATCTCTGAACATACTGGACTGCTTTTCATTTCCTAAACACATCAAATGCTTTCACATCTCCATATCTTTGCATGTTGCTCCATTTGCCTGGAAAATTCTTTCCTCACTGCTCCCTGGCTCCCTCATCTTCCCCAGCCCCCACCAGACATATTTCCTACACCCCAACCAGTTCTAGGGAATTATTTCTTAAGACCCAGCACATTAGCCCTTTGATGCTTCCCGAACACTTCAAGAAGGATGGATCTCTCTTCCCTTAGTATAGATCTGCTTAGCATTGATTACACTCCTCTGTGAATCTTTGATGTCCTGTCTCTCCCACAGCTCAAACACATCTAAGAAAATCATCCCCCTTAGCTTCCACAGAGCCTAGCACAGTGCTTTTATTCTTTAATAAAATGAAACAATTATACATATTTGGGAAAATTTCATTGTGAACAAGCTTTCTCCCTCCTTTTCTATAGAACCATCATTTAGTTATGAGTTTTCAAAGGAGAAGAGGTTTATTTACCTTTAAGAAATTATCCTCTTCTACAGAATTTTTCTATTCTGAATGAGGTTTAGGATAACATAAAAGAAGTTCAAATAACCCTCCTCTGATTTCATTTAAAATAGAGAAACAAAAGAATTTTAACCTAGGACTCACATTTTAACCCTACCCCTCTAAAAAGGGCATTTAGGATCTATATAAAGGACAACCAATACTAAAAGTTTATTATTACTATTGTTTTTGAAAAACATTTTGAAATACTTTAGATATTAATAATATTTTTATTTAAAAATTAGGATAAAGTGACTGTTCAATAAAATTCATAAACATTTGTAATTCCAACAATTCTGATGTCAATAAAGTTTGCAAAGATAAACTGCCTATAAATTACCTATTTGCCTCGTGTTTCATTTGAAAGGTGCAATACTGTGACAATGATTTGGTTATAGGAAGCACGGGCTACTGTGGGATATGGCTTTATTGGAAAGGACTGAAGCAACTCCAAAGTAATAGGTGCATATCCTATACTGAAAACTTTCTGTATTCAGAGTAACAAAACGTGTCTGTTTTGCTTGACTGATGAAGATTAGCTGACTTCTTGCATTAAAGAAGTTTGTCTTGTAGGGGCTGAAGTGACAAGACAATAACTAAGTGCTAATTGTGCATAACCAGCACTAAAGATATGCAGTCCCATTATGGCATGTAATAAATGAAGCGAACACAGAAATATATTAGGTACTTTAATAATGATACTAGAATAGTATTTTGCAGCAATAAGAATGTGAACAGTTTTAGAGACAAAATTTAGGAGTGTTTGTCTTACATGACTGAGTTCTACTGAGGAGACAGACTTAATTGTGAATGCAACTTTTTATTTCAATGGTGAAATAAAATTGATATATGATTTGTAAATAGCATTAACAACCTACAATTACTTTGCATCATAATAGAGTTTAGACTGGGTTTATCACTTGAATGATGTTTTAATTTTCTATGTGGAACATGGATAAAATAGGTAAGCCTACCTAATAGAAAAATGGACAAAGGGCATAAACAGGTAAGTTCCTAAGAGAAGAAATACCAAAGGACCTCTAGTAATCAAATAAATGACAATTAAAAATTATAATGAGATACTATCTTCTGTCCCTCAAGATGACAAGAATGTTTTTAAAAAATAATAATTCCTAGTGTTAGAGTGAATGTGAGGGAATGCATATGTTTATACATTTCTGCTATGAGAGTAATTGGTATAACTTTTCTGAAGATCATTTTGGCAACGTATAATATAAACCTTCAAACTGTTATATATGTTGTCTAATTAATTATGCTTCTGTAATTGTATCCTGGCAGAGATACGAGCATTTATTTCTTCATAGAGTCCATATAATGTTAATAATACTGATAATACAACACAAAAACTTTTGAAGAAAAAACTTACACACCAGATGATAGAAGACTGATTTATATGTGAAGCTCTATCCATAAAATTGAACAAAGGAAAGCTTAAAACGTCTTAATTTTTAAGGGTGGTTAAAAACACAAACAATATAAATTAAGTGAAATCGCAAGTCTAAATATCAAGCATCAGAATTCTTCCTTGTTACTTTTCTTTAAGTTGATTAAATGTGGTTATAATATATATATACTATATATAATTTGACATATATACATAGAAAAATGTATCGTTGACTATACACCAAAGTATTAAAATATTTTATTTTAGAATAGTGAGACATGGGGCAATGTTGTTCTTTATCATTTTCAACTTTCTAAATTTTCTATTATAAGTAGAAAAGCAGCAAATTTATGATTGCATAAAGATAACTGTGTTGTTAGTGACTGCTATTAGTGAATCAGTGTGCCAACTAAACAGAAGTATTTTAAATTTACTATTAATACACCTTTAAATATATACAAGACATGCACATATGCATATAAACATGTCTATATAGATATGTAAATATTTGTGTTTGTGTATCCTTATGCCTAAAAAAAAAACGATATGTGCATTTGCCAATTTATTTTTGGCTAAATGTCACCTTAGTCTGAAATAACTTACTTTGATTCCGAGCATTTGTTAGGAAGAGTCAAAATGTTGTTTGAAGACATCTTAAATTTTTGTCTGAGTAAATATTATTTTTCTTTTTTTCAAAGTTTTCAAACGAAGTTTATTAGAGAAAGGAAAGAGAAAAGACAGGTTGATGTGCCAAAGCTGGCACGGGTGAAACACATTGCCTAAATACTATATCATAAAGTATATTGAGCCAATCCAAAACATAATATTTAACAAGAGACACTACTGAGATGTAAATTTTGTGGATAAACCAGGTTACTAGAATATTATTTAGTAAAAGTAAATTGTAAATATAAAAAGAATCTATTGTGTTTCTGGTACTAATATAAATTATTTCATTTAGTTTTCAAACTCTGCAAGATGAGTATTAGTGTATCTACTTTATGAATGTAGAAAGCAAACTCAGAGAGATTAAGTAACATGCTCAAGATCACCATGCTAATATCATGGTGATATAATTTGAATCCAGTTCTTATTATAAGTATCGTATTCTTTCTACTATTCTATAGGGCCCATGAGAAGATTATGCATCAAACAGTATCTTTCAGGGTTAATTACTATACCTGAGAACTTGATACAATTAATATTTATTGATCATATACTACATCCAGGTGTTCTCACAGAAACTCTCACTGAATTTATTTTCATTAAAATCCATTAAGTACTGTGTACTAATTTTTAAAATATTATATTTTTAATGATATGTGTTTTAATATTCTAATATCCTTTGCATTTGTCACAACAGTTGACAGTAGTTTATAGTTTCACTAAAAAACAAAGTTATAACTTTCAATAAAGAAACTGATATTAAATCATAATATTTTTGAGCTAAAAGAGTTCTCTGAGATTGACTAATCCAGTTACCATATGTTACACATGAAGAAAACAAACAAAAAAACTGAGGTCCAGAGAGACAAAATGTTTGCATTAAGATCACACAGCTTATTAGTGGCTGAGTCCAGATAAGAATTTAGGTTTCCTGATTCCCATTGCAATACTCTTTCCAAACTTTCCAGTGCTGCCTCTCCAATGCTGATAATTGTTTAATTATTAGCTATCTCTAACCTTGTGCCCAAAGATATTTGAAACAACTTCAAAAGTACATACAGAACTGGGTTAAAATTCAAGATAAGAAATCAAGAGATAGAGAAAATACATATATGTATATAAATAAGACAAATGTCAAAGGCCTGTAACAAATTCCTGTATATTTGCTTTCCTGCCAAGTTATTTGCTCATGCTAGTACAAAAAATGAAAACTATCTTAAACCTACTTTAAAAAAAACAAAAACCATAAAGAAAAGAATGAATAATAAGAAGTATAGGAGTTTATAGAAGTGTTTCCATTTTCTGTCACTTGCTGTTCTGTTTTGTGTTTCTTTCAGGTAGAAGTTAGTTTTAAGACCTTTCTTCTCTTGGTGGTTTGCTTCTGGCATGG
The DNA here is from genome assembly GCA_963574415.1 of Tarsius wallacei. Taxonomy (NCBI): domain Eukaryota; kingdom Metazoa; phylum Chordata; class Mammalia; order Primates; family Tarsiidae; genus Tarsius; species Tarsius wallacei. The sequence continues at coordinate 7,131 of CAUYQG010240919.1, read as the reverse complement.
AATTAATGTTTGCAAAAAATAAAATGCTGAGATTAATTGCTTTAAGTAACATGTACTAATATAATTCCCACCTATTAAATAAATAGCCAGCACAGAGAGGTTTACCATTTTTTAGAAGCCAAAAAAGAAATCTGCTTACCTCTGATTACAAAGCTGACATGCAAAGCAGTCCAGGTGGTAAACATTGTCCTTGGCGCGCATCACCATCTCAAAGGCAGGGATGAGCTTACTACAGGCAGCACAGTTTCCCGTTACACCGAAGAGCCTAGAACAATAAACATTTTTTTTTTTTCAAACTCTTACAAGGAAATCTGAGATTGTGAAGAAAGACGATGATAATATACCCTGTAAAGCTATCAATACATAATGCCTTATGATGTACACAAGTGCGTTTTATCTTAAGTGTATACATAAATATCCTTCTGCAATACATTCTCTGTTGACCTTCTTTGATGAAAATCACATCTTGTTTGAAAAGACAAGGAAAAGAGAAATACATTAGGAAGCTTACATAACTGCACACAAACAGAAGTTAACGGGGGTGAATTCACAGCAAAAACCTATGTGTCAGAGTATATAGTTAATACAAAAGCAATGTAACTTTCATTTTAATGTTATTTGTTAATTTTGTTGGAAAAGGAACCAGCTAATGAATGACTCACTATTTTTTGACATCTAGTTACTAAGAGGTTTGCCATTATTATTAAAAGTACATTTATAAACAAACTATTTAAGTTGTCAAAAAACATAGAAGCGCGTGCACCTTATGGCCTTATGCCACCGTTATAGCTATGATTATGTTATTCAAGTAGCGCATTAAAGTAAATGAGGCTGTAAACCACGTATAGCTAGATCAGGAGCTGAAACATCATATACTGTCAAAACCACTGGAGTTTTCTAGGATTTAATAAAAAAAAAAAATTCTTATTTGCTATAGGTTCCCTAAAGTAGTTTTAATGACCTAAAAAAGTACAAAATAAAATGTCTCTATCATTTCCTAAGAGGAGGAAATAAAATATTTTATCCATTTGCAATGGAAATATTTAAACCAAGTTTCTTTACAGTTGTTAATGGTGGTAAAGAATTACCATAAATAATATTCTGTGCATAGTAGTTAAGGCACTTTTTAACTAGGAAGCAAACTAGATGAAAAACACCACATCTGCCAGTTTTCTTTTTTCTCTAGCATCAGGCTGACAGAAGAAAAATATAATGGCTCTCATGGGAAAGACCAAATTAAAAGCCGTTCTAAACTAATGAATTCAAAGGTGCTATAGAGAAAACTCATTTTGGTTATAAAAATGTACTTTTAAAAAACTTAGCCTTTCATTGTTTTGAATTTAAGGATTAGGCACGAATGTGTGAAAGTCTCTCTCCTTACTACTCTCTATATACTCCAGGACAAGTCTTTTCTTAAGCCATGCATATTCATTTTCAAGTTTATAACTATTTTCTTTTTACCAAGCTAATGACAGTTGTTGGAAAGAGTTGAGAGAGTGGTTTCTAAGTGTCTGGCAAATGTGCAATGCATACTTATGCTCCTGTTTCTGTTAGATTGTCTCTTGAAGAACATAAGCGCCTTGAGGGTGGAAACTGCAAATGCTTTCCGAAGACTTTGCTAGCAGAGTCTGCATACTCAATAACAAGTAAGCAAGGGTTATAGTCAAGAAGATTATATTCAAAATTGTTAAACACTTGTCTTCCTTACATAATTTTTTAAACATTTTAGTATACCTACTTAAAGGAATATGTCCCAAATGACCTTTGTGTTCTCAGTTTACAACCTTTATTTTGATAAATAATTTTTCTTTAAAAAAACTTCATTGACAATGTCATATCTCACACCTCCTACTGGCATCATTTAAAATGAAAGCACCACAAACTAAAGCTTTCATCTTATTTTTTTTGTAAGCAGAATTTTTTAGTTTATTCTAACATTTAACATTTACTTTTCAGTGTACTTAATGTGATCTATTTAGGAGTCACATCACTTACACGTGCCATTGGTTTCTTCTGTTCTTTATTATTTTTGAGAAATAAGGAAAACTTAAAAGTTCTTTATTCCATGAATATAGATATACTTGTGGATATAAAATCTGGTTAGCATGAGATAAAGCCGTTTTTACGAATT
>CAUYQG010240919.1:0-2500 GCA_963574415.1 Tarsius wallacei | reverse complement strand
TTCTAAGAATATGAAATTGTAATCAGTTGAAAAGGTCTTTAACTTTTGACTATTAAATGGTAAAGTTTTATCGAATATGTTATGTGGGAAAAAACAGGACATTATTGCAGATTTAGAAGGACAACTGCTTTTTTCTCTACTGCAAATATATTTCTCATCTTCTTTCCTATTTTACTTTTAAACTAAGGACGGTACTGATAGAAAATGAAAACACTTTAAACATTCAATTCTTTTGATTTAAACTTAAAAAGTTAACCCATTCCAAGGCAGAAGAGAGTTGAGCTTATTTTTCTCTTGTTAAGTTCCACTGTCGCAGAGATAAAGGTATTGTGGAAGTTTAAAAGTAAATAAGAAAATACTGAATATTTTTTAATGTACAAAGAAAGATATAAATGTATATGACAACATCAAATGGTACCCCATAAATATATACCATTACAATGTAGCAATTGAAAAACATTTTTTAAAAAGTTTAAAAGTTGACCATATTTTAAAGGAATGAGATACATCTCCTATTTTGAAAAACTGAGAAATAATTCGTTTTATAATTAAGTACGATTATTTTATGATTTAACTCTAATTTAGTTTATTAAGTTCAGGCTTTGTGAATTTTCTATGTTTCCATATTTCTACATATACATCTCATGCCAAAAAGAAACATAAAAGCCATTTGATGAAACTAAAGTTTAATATATATGAATATATACATGTACAGTATATATGTATATTCTTTCTATACACACGTACATGAGCAAATAATAGGCATACATGACATTGAAAGTAAAGTAAAGAAAGAGTGAGAAGACAAATTAAGTTAGACTTACTAAGTGCCTACCTACAATTTCAGCAAAAAACTACCAAAGGTCCACGCTATATAGTCGATTGTATGTTAAAAAATAAATTCTGGTATCTAAAAACCCAGAGATAGTACATGATACAGAGAGAAAGTTCAGGTTACATGAACCCTTTTTAATGAAAGTGGAGCTTGTTTTGTGAAAAGTCCTTAGTAGGAGATGCTGAGATGAATATGGCTGTGTGTTGCCAAGCAGCCAGTGAGGAGGAAAGGCGAGAAGTGTTTGCCAAGGAAGTGAGGATGGTGTGTTACTTGGTAGGCCTGTGCTGCAGTACCAGGGAAGACATGCCATTTGAAACAAGATTTGAGTGACAGGTGGAATTACTCAAATAGAGAACTGGGGGCAGCTGAAAGGAGGTCATCATGGATAGGTATCAGAGGGCAATCAGAAGCCTTGACACAATCAAGATGAGAGTTTATTTAAATACTATTTTAAAAAAATGTAATGTTACTTAATTTAGATTCAGGTATTCGAGTGCATGTTTGATACATGAGCATACTGTGTAACGGAGAGGACTGGGCTTCAAGTCACCCCGTTTCCTAGATAGTGAACATTGTACCCAATAGGTAAATTCTGAACCCTAACCCTCTTTTCTGCCTCCCCCTAATGTATCCAGTGTCTATTATTTTTATCTTTACAATAAGGACTTTTTTCTGCCAGGCTGAAGTTAATTCGAGCAGGAAGAGGAACCCAGGTAGCCTGAATAGGTGATGACAGCCTGGATGATGGAGTCTCCACATTTGGCACATTGGTGTTTTAAGATTATCCCCAGAATGTTGCCCCTCTCCTGTCCTCAGGCTAAACTCCACTTTTCCTTGAATCTGACAGAACAACACTAGGCAGTATGAGGCTGGGTGATCAAATCCACTCTGAGGGCTCATTTCTAAGGATCTGCTAGCCACTGGTTGGACTTATTGAGTAGCAACTCAGGATCCAATCCAATCCAACAACAACATGGTGGGGATAATTATAGATAAAAAATTATCCCTGAACAGAAGGGAGAAAGAAGATGTAACTTTTTGGTTTTTTGGAATTCTTGAGATCTAGACTTAGCACTACACTGGCAACAATAGAAAATTTGAAAGGAATGCTAAAGTTGAAAGAAGAGATTTTGGTGATAGATATTATCAGCTGTTAGGTAAAGAAAAGACTAAGGAAAATCTAAGTAGATCTAATTTTCCATTAAAACTACACCAGGCTTGTAAGAACCTATCATTCCAGAAGAACAAAGTCAAGCTCCATGAATGATTGGTTTGAAATCCCTGCCATAAGCAATCACAGAATCTGTTCCAATTTGGGGACTGTGATTCAAAACAAATTGTTTTCAAATTGAGATACTCCAGGAAAAAAAATAGCAATACCATCCACATCATGTGTGTAGACATTTAACTTTCACCATACAGCTGGTTTCTTCCTCACCCCCAACAACTCATAAGCCAAATTACCTATTCTCTCAGTGTCTAAAGCTATGCTGGCTTGGCATGGTAGCCACGAGCCACATGTGGCTATCAACCATGTGACATGTGGCATGTGGTCAGTCTGAATTGAGATATGCTCTAAGTGTGACATATACAACAGATTTCAAAGCTTAGCACAAAAAAGTAAAATATTTCATGAATAATTTTTTTCTTTTTTTTTTTTTTTTT
>CAUYQG010240916.1:0-57728 GCA_963574415.1 Tarsius wallacei | reverse complement strand
TAACTGCTTGAGGATGGTGGAAAATGTGAGGATAAATTTATTTTCACAGCCACTTTTAGAAGTCTTCACAAAATGAATCACACCAGGATTAACCCTGTGTAGGACACTAGGCACTCTTTCCTTCCATGACCGAGGGCAGACCTACCCTGTGTGATTCCGGGGACCCTAGGTACCAACTTATCTCCCCTCAACCACACACAATACTCTTAAATAATTGTCTGGTTACTACCTGAAATGCTGTAACAGCTCCTCATCTTTAGCTTTGAAACACTTGATTCCTTCAGACACATCATATGTAAGCTGTCAGCAACTTATACTTTCAGTTAAGTTTTCTTGGTCCTCTCTTTTTCTTTCTGAATCAGACTAAGCAACTTGGTGACAAGAGCCATATACCCTATTTTTAGTCTTTTCTTTGGCATTTTAGCCAGATTAGGAGTAGATCTTCAGTACTCATTGTTGATTTATATCTTGGTGTGGAGATCAGAGCTGGTTTCCATCATGAGAACAGGCAGCATGGTAGTGGGGGGCTGGGGGGAGTGGAAGCAAAGGGCACTGGGGCCCTGACAGCAAACATTGCTGACTTGAAAATACTGGTAGAAGCCAGGTCTGTTATGAACTCCCAGCCATGGACCGTACTGAAAGCAAAAGGGGAGATTCATTTAGCTAAAATGAAAAGGGAACTAGCATACTGGTATAGGACAGAACTGGGGAAAATACAAAAAAATACTACTAGATGGAAAAGATTTCCTGAAAAGTGGAAAAGCCTTCATCTTGAGATAAGAAATGACAGCAAGTATTTTTAACTTTATTGAGCTAAAATCCTAGAGCACTGAGAATGATCTAATTGGTTACTTCTCTTTCTGAACACTCTACACAATAAATTCCTAGAAAGTTGATAATCACTCTACACACAGGCAGGCATATGACACACACAGGGGGAGGGGAGAGGATGGGGAGAAAGAGAGAGAGAGAAAGAGACAGAGAGAGAGAGAGAGAGAGAGAGAGAGAGAGAGAGAGAGAGACACTGATTTACATTCAAAACAAATTAAACTGTTCTTGTCTCAGGGTTTTCACTCCTAGTGAAAATGCCAACTCACCCAATACAAGAATCAATCTAGCAACTGCTTGAATGTTCTCAAGTTCCAAAGCAATCTGCTCCACTGTGGAGCAGTCCTTGCACTGGTTTTGTTTGACGAAGTCTACCACTATAAGTATAGATTTTTTTCTAACTGAAATGAAGGGAGAGCACTAAACAATGAATTCATACTTCCTAAAGTTACAGGTACTAGGACCAGCACAACTCTGCTGATTCTGTTTTTTTTTTGTTTTTTTTTTTTTTGCCAAAGGCAAACTAAATCACTCCTACTGTAGCCTGAAGGTTTTTATAATAGTTACAAAAGCAAATCTCTCTTCTATAAGGTTAGTGGCTTGGAGGATGTGATGGGGGAGGGCACTCCAATCTTTTGGAAATCATCCTCACTGTCTAGAGGCATATCTGGACTTGGGGTACCCTTCTGGGAACAAGAAAATACATGCTTAGTTTAAAGTAATAAACCAAGGTTCTGATTCTTACCAGTACTAATTTTCCTTATGACTAGAGCAGTTATTTAAGCTCTCTGGGCCTCAGTTTCCTTATTGAGAAAGAAAAACGTTTGATAGATGGTTTCCATGGTCCCTTATAAAACAACACTCAACTGGACATCAGCTAGACAAAAAACCCCAGGCCATAGCATTCTTCTGAATTTCGTGGAAACTATACAAATTAAAATTTTAACACCAGGACCAATAATGTGTTACATCAATTCTGTATCATCCTGCATTTCTGGTAATGCAATGGAAACAAATATCAAATGTGGGAGGCATATTTATTTTAAAACATGTTTAAACTTAGAAAAACAGACCAGCAAAATTTTTCCCTTCAGAGTTGGAAAAATGATGAAGTTTAATGTGATTTTAGCAGAGGAACAACTAAGTTCAGCTATCAGAAGGAGGGCGAGACAATTTGAAACTTCTGATTCAGACGTCTCCAAGTCCCGTGCAGTGCCTGCACTAAGCAATACCTTAGAAGCATTCCTGGAAGGTGCTTAGGCCTAGGGCTGGCTTTGGGACTGGACTTTGAGCCCTGGTTACTCAAGGATCTCATTTGCATTTACCTGAACCACTCTCCAATCCCCACACACCTAAGAACATCCACGCTCTTTGTTTCTCCTAGAGAAAGGACTCAGAAGTCAGAGGTGAGTCACCCACATGCTTTCCAGTTCTTCCTAGAATCCAGAACCCTGACTGGTTAATGAGACCTCCACTTCACTCCTGATAGATGGGTGCAGGAAAAGGTGAGTGAAAGGGCAGTACCTTCACCCAACTTTGCTTCTGACATCTGCCATGTCACTGCCAAAGCCCACTACTGTCAACAGTGATACCTTCCATGGAGGCCAGCCAGCCAACCTTTAGAAAGCAAAATCATCATCAAGCATTAACATGCCCATCGACACATGAACGTTTTGGGACAAAATAATCTGCCCTTTTCCCGAGGAGCCATTGCTAGAAAGAATTCTGCAAATGTTCCGTCCATCTTGTGTTTTGGGGGGAAAGAAATGGCTCTGCTAAGCCAAAGGAACACAGATCTTTAAGAACCCGCGGGCAGAATCATAAGGGAAGAGCTGAGGCCTCACACCGCTCTTCTGAGGCCCTCGGGAAAGCTAGGACAGCCACACACACGACCACACTTCCAATGTCTTGGCTCACATAGTTTGGCTACTTCTTGGTCTCTAAAGAAGCCTGCGGCCAGCAATCAGAGGTGGGCAGGAAAAGTAAGCGTCTCAGAACAATTAGTTCAACAGGAACTGGACAACTCCTGGGGGGACTCTGGATGTCAAGGGACAGGCTGTTTGCACAAAAATCCAGGCAGGTCGCCGAGGGCACTCACCCTGGCACTTACACCGGCTGCAGGCAGGACCCGCTGTCGCTCTTGAAGCAGCCGCTCTTGCCCACCATTTGGGGTCTAATTACGCAATGCCCTTCCCGCTCTCCCCTTGTCCCCGCCAGCCAGCTAACGAGGGAGCTCTGTCGAAATCCTTTTCCCAGCTCCCTAGCGTCTCGCGACGATTATCGCACAGCTCCAAGCTGCACAGAGCCCGGCGGCTCGGAGGCGCGCGGGAGAAGCTGGAGCTTCACACATTTGCCCAGATTATCATCGGGCCCCACCTCGGCAATTGCGACATTCGCCCACACGCATCGCATCGCAGTTGTAAAATATTCCCTAAGTCCCCTCGCCGGCTCGGAGCTCAGATAGCCGCAGAGGGGCCGTCTATTACTTTGGTTTTTGATAGTACCGTCATTGTTATTAACATCACGACTGGCTTTACAAAATGCACGGGAATCTTAAAGTGTTTTCCTGCCTTCGCTGCCCTCATAAGACGCAAGACCCCCGGGCCGCCCCGAGGGCCCCGGGGACGCGCGGGCTGTGGTCTCCGGGGTCCCTCACGAGCCTCCGGCCTGGGGGCGCGACGGTGACGTGGGGGTTGGGGGGGGAGGGACTGCAGCCGGGGAAGAGGAGCGGGGCCCAACCCCTCCCCTAGCGATCCGCAGTAAAGGGCCTGGGCGCCCGGCCAGGACCCGCGCGATTCGCTGCGGTTTATCCAATCCTTATCGCTGCCCCGAGGTGGGAACCGCCGCTTTCGACTGGAGCATACATGGGCTTCTGGCTCCGGTCCCGCCGTGGAAGTCGGAACGAGAGCAAATCAATCAACCCAGGCACTGAGCCCCAAGCCAGCCACCCCCACCCCTTCGTGGCTCGGTCCTCCTCGTCCCGCGCCGCTGCACGGCCGCCAGCCGCTGGTCTCCCGCGGCTCAGGCGGTTCTTGCCACCGCGCGTTCGATCCCAGCCAAGCCCCGCCAAGCAGCCGCCGAGCGCTGGGCTGGACGCTCCGGGCTGAGGGGGGCAGCACAGGTGGAGGCAGGGGGAACAGGGGACCAAGCAGCGAGCCGCGCACGTTTGCGGAGGCCGAGACCGTACCCAGCGCTGCGCCGCCACGCCGTTCCCACCCTCGCCCGGACTCGGAAAGCGGCCGGGAGAGGGCGGGAGGGCAGCGAGAGTTGGCCCGAGTTGCCTCTCACCCAGAGAGGCTCGTGAGGGCAGGCGGGCGGGTCGTGGCTGCCCTTCTCTGTCCTCTTAGGAGACAGACGCCCAGCACTGCCATCCCCTTCCAGGACACCTGCCCCCGCAGGGCACTCCGGGTCACTACGCACTCTCCGGCGGAGTCGAGGTGCGGGGAGCAGGAAGGGGGTCCTCCGAGCCTCGGCCGGGTCTGGAGCTCGGGAGCTGGACCCTCTGCCGGGTCCTTGCGCAGCGCTCCGCATTCGGCCCCTTGTCAGTTAGGGGCGTAGCGCGGGCATCGGAGCGCATTTGGAGGACCCGGAGGATCTGGAGAAAAGAGTGGATGCAAGACCTGAGAACGTCGGAGACATCAAACCAGAAAACTTTCATAGCGCCGGCCACGGCAGTCTGGGTCAGGTACTGGGAGATTTTGAAAGGCACCGCGGGCGCACTTCCGACCTCCAGGGACACCTCTCTGGGCCTCTGGGCCTCTTTGCGCGCGCAGATCCCCGACTCCTTCGAGTCACAGAACTTTCCGCTGCGAAGTCGCAAGTCTGCGTCCCCAGACCGGGCACCTGCTCTCCCCTTTCAAGCCTTCCAAACCGACCCCGGGGCCCGGAGATCTCTCCGCGTTCCTCTGCCGACCGCTCTGGGTCGCGCTGGCCCCGCGCAGCCCGGCCGCCGCCTGGGACCAGCTCCCGTGTCGGCTCGGACGTCCGCTTACCTTTTCTTCTCCTTGTCAGCTGTCATTGTCGCTGTGGCCCTCTGAGACGCCGAGCACCTGGACTCCCCAGCCGGTGGGGATTGCAGCCGCTAACTGTGCTGTGGCCCTCGTCCGCTCCCTGCGGCCAGCGCGGGTGTTAAAGGTGCCAAGAGCTCGCAGGTCCCGAGCGCCCCGCACAGTCGGGTGGAAGTTTGCGGGCGGCCGGCTGGGTGCGGGGGAGGGGATGGAGAAAGGTGACAGGGAGGAACCTGCCTGCGGAGGCGGGGTCGGGGAAAGGAGTGGGTGGAGGTTGTCAGACGCGACAAGGGGACAGCGAGGAGGGAACCGAAGTTCTTCTTTCCCTTGGAAAGGAGTCACTCGTCTGGGTTTTCAGAAAAAAGAAGTGGCTGCAAGGACGGGAGCTGGAAGAGTCGGAGGCCCGGCGGGCGCGGCTGCTGAGATGACCATACAGTCTCAGGACACTGCCGAGGATTGTACGGCCGCCCCAGGAGAACTGGGGGGAGCGCAGCGACGCCGGAGCGGTGCGACTCCCGAGTGTGGGGCGCCGCGGCCGCCCGCCCACTTTAAAAACTCCGGCGGCCGGCGTGGAGGCGGGCGCGGGGGGCGCGGGCGCTGGGGGGCGGGCGCGGGGGGCGGGCGAGGGCGCTAGGGGCCGGGGCGGGGGGCGGGGGGCGGGGCGGGGCCGGCGCGCCGCTGGCAGGCCCCGCCCGCGCCGCGCGCCCGGGCAGCCCACGGCGTCCCGGCCAATGGCGAGGCGCGGCCGCAGCCTCTGCCCTGACCCCGGCCCGCCCCCTGCCCCCGCGCTGCGCTCCGCCGCGGCCCGCCCGCCCCGCCTCCAGCCTCCGCAGTTCTAGGCGTTGTTTATGAGGTCGTCGGGGTGGCCCGTGGCGGGTAGCCGGTCGGACTCCGCGCCGGAGAGGCGCAGTCTGCGGGGCTGCCCGGCGGCGAGGAGCCGGTCTCCGGGAGTGTCGCGGAGGGCGGGAGTGCGCCACCGCGGCGGTGTCCCCCCTCCCCCGTCGTGCCCTTGGGACGAGGGCAGGACTGCTGCGCCGCGCCGCGCCCGGCGTTCCTGGCCGGGCCGCGTGGCCCCCCGGGCCGGGAGGGGGTGACTCCGAGGACCCCAGCCGTCGCGTTTCGGGCCCGGACGATGCGCCCTTTTCGGTGGGACGCGGCTGCCTTGGCTGTCTGGGAGAAAAGTCGGGGAGACCTGCTGCGAGTCCTTCCCTCCACCAGCACGTCGGTTGCGGGCTAGTGCTGGGCGGTTTGGTTTTGGCGGGGATGCGGGAGAGGAGAGTTTTGAGGCCTCCCTCCCCATGCTCTCAACACGTCGGCGAGTGCAGAATTGGAGAAGTCAGTCTGGTTCCCCAGCGTGATATCAGGGTGACAGTTGGCAGCGTGTCCCCAGGTCACTGCATCTCAGGCCTGTCTTCTGCGTCCTCGCGGTTCGATTGAAGCCCTAGGAACGTGAAAGCTACAGAGGTTGGGAAATCCAATATTTAAGGGCTCACGCAGGCGATTGGAGCTCAAGGTTTTCCCAACAGCGATTTATTTTTATCTATTTATTTATTTTTTGAGTCAGAGCCTCTGTCGTTCAGGCTGGAGTGCACGTGGCGTGGCACGATCACGGCTCACCGCAGCCTTGACCTACCTCCTGAGCTCAAGTGATCCTTCTGCCTCAGCCTCTCCAGGAGCTGGGACTACAGGTGCATGCCATCACACCTGGCTAATTTTCTTTTCTTTTTTTCTTTTTTTGTCTCACTAAATTATTGCACAGACTGGTCTGGAACTCCTGGGTTCACGCAATCCGCCAGCCTCCACCTCCCAAAGTGCTGGGATTACAAGTGTGAGCCACTACCCCAGGTCTGCTGTCTTCACCTGAGCCAGCTGGCTTCCTGAGCTGCTTTCACACTCCCTCCCTACGTTCTGGTGACCCAGCAGGCAAGGGAAAGGGAAGGCCCTTGATTTTTGAATCCTGGGGAAGGGCACATGGACTGCACAGGTGTGAACTGGAGACAGCAAAGGCCCGAGGACTGGTCCACCCTGGGACCCCAAGCCACGCCACTGGGCTCCCTTTAGTCTTTTGCCACATTTTATGTTGGAATTATCTGCATGAACCGATTCTGGGAGAAGGGTGTGTTTGTTTCAGCGCCATAATCAAAATACACATGTGTTTCCCCCTTGTCCACAGCAAGAGAGGCAAGGATGCTCTTCATATCCCTTGGGAAGGCAGAATGAAGAGATGGGAAAACCTGATGGAAAACTGGGAACCAGACAGATTTCCTCATTTTCCTGGAGCTGCTGAGCATTGTGCGGACAGACTTTGAAATCAAGCCGCATGCCTGACAGTCAACAGAGTCAAAGATCACAGCTCCCTCTCAGGAGCTACTCCTTGGGGTGGTAGATATTAGGAATGGGGTGACTTGGCACTGGGCTTCTACAGCCAGCCAATCCTAGTGGACACATTTATCTTAATGCGTTCAGATGGGTAGGCACAGCTCTCTCTTAACCATCATCCTGTTTCCCTCACTTGGAACTGGAGTGGGGGAAAGTCACCTTGGTGGCTTCCAAGTGTCCAGAAGTCACTCACCACATAAGCCTCTGAGTCCTGGGCTTTGCATGGCAGGTTACAAGGCAACACCTCCAACCCACAGAGAACGTTTCAGCAGGATTGAGGTTATGACATTTTCAGGTTTTTTAAAAAAGGAAAGGCAAAAGGTCACTCAGCACATCAGCCATATTAATAGAGTGTCTTCCCCATGGCCAGCCTGTGCCCTATAAGTGAAAGGTCTTCAAGCTAAGACAAACAACTGGACAGATATTGTGGAAACCCTAGTGAGTAACTTTGAAGAGTCTAGGATCTTGGCAGTGTATGAGATTCTCCAAAAGGCTTATATAGTTCCCCAAAGGATTGTATCCAGCCTCGCTTAGAGCAGAACTGGGTGGCCCAATAACCTCTTGATTTCTTCTAGGATTCAGTTCAACAACCTTTGCCGGAAGGAACTAGGAGAGTGAACCAGATGTGGCTTACCGTGCCTCCAGTTTCACTCCCATTTTGCTTTTCAGAGTTCATGGAGAATTCAAGGAGAAGAGCCTTGAAAGGAGACAATGGGGGTGAGAGCGGAGGGTTCGGGAGTTGGGTCCCACGATTTAGATGGGTGTCTGTAAATACATTGGTGTTCTGGCCACAGAGGGCAGCAGCGGACACCAGTAAGCAGAGTTTCCAGGCTGCTTAACATAGGAGCAAGCTGCCTACCTCCCACCCGCTCTCCTTACCTGTCTCCCAACTGTGGATCGGATGACTTGGGGACAAAGGCTATGGCACCTCTCTTCTTTGTAGAACAGGCATGTCCAACCTGCGGCCCATGGGCCACATGTGGCCCAGAACAGTTTGTAATGCAGCCCCACAAAGTCTTTTAACGCCTTGAGAAGTCTTATTATGTATATACACTATATTATATAATTTATGTGCGGGCTCAAGACAATTCCTGGACACCCCTGTTGTAGAGTGCACCCTTAGGAGGGATGGGGAGAGATGAGAGTTAACTTACAGACCTGGTGGAGCAGGCACCTGGGATGTGGTGGGCTGGCGGAAGAATGATGGCCCCAGAAGTTCCATCCAAGTAACATTATGGTGAGGATGTGGTTGGAAATCAGGTTGGAATGGGTGGACTCCAACAGAGATCTTGGAAGGCTGGTCTATCTCATGAGTACCTTGCAAGTTCCAAGGCATTGTCACATGTTGGGGCTGGGGCCAGGGTGGGGCAAGAGAGGCCCCCAGGATACAGGCTTTAAGGAGGCACTCTCAGGGGCATGTGGGTTACACTGGTCCCTGTCCTGCCACATGCATTATCTCACATCATACCCATCTGACCCTTGACTGGTCATTTAATTGGCGTGGGGGTGGGGGGAGGGTGGGAGGGAGAGAGTGGAGATGAGAAAAGGGACAGGCCGGCAGAGGCCATGGCTCCTCTGGGAATCCTGGACTGAGTCACTCCTTCCCTCACCCTCGTATCCTACTCCATCCAAACGAAACCAACCCCTTTTGTGACTTTACAAAATCTACCATGATTCTCCCCACCCCAGAACTCCAGGACCAGAAAACCATACCCCTGTGTTTAGCTTCAGGCCAACACCATGAGATATCTCACACTGACACGTGCTCTATCTTTTGTTAAACATTGTGACTTTTGACCCCACAAAACCAGAATTTGTTATTTCTCAAAAAGAGTTCTGTCATTTTTTTTTTTTTTTTTTGAGAAAAGGGTCAAACTTTTTTTCTGTTTGACTTCCTAAGTGCTTACTGGTGAGGAGGGTGCAGTGTTAGAGAATCCCAGTTTCCCACCCCTCACACCTGGACCACTAATGACTTGGAGACTCATATTTCTATTGCTGGGTCTAGGGATGAGGTTTTGCCCGTGAACATTCTTGTGTGTTTATCACTCTGTCATTCAGCCGATGGTGAAAGAGTCACTGGTCCAGGGCGACCATGATCTGCTGCCCCTGAGAAAACATAAGACTGATTCAGTCCAGAGAGCACTGGTGGTTTCCTCCCCTCCAGGAGGACACAGTCCAGTTGAACACGCACTGCATCTCTCATATTATAAAAACACATTTGCTCCTTCGACAAGCATCTTTTAGTATAGTAATAATCCCCTTTTTAAAAATTTTGTAGAGATGGGGGTCTTGCTATGTTGCCTAAGCTGGTCTCCAACTCCTGGCCTCAAGCGATCCTTCCACATTGGCTTCCCAAAGTGTTGTCAAGAGCCACTGTGCCCACCCTTCATTCCTTTTTTCTCCCCTAAATTATTTTTAAATTGATAAAGATATACAACTGATATACTCTTAAAATGTTTTAATCTGAACATTGAGAGCAAAGTTGTATCATCTAAACAGTAGTCACGGGAAGCATTTGGTGGTGGCAGGTGGGAGGGTAGAGAGAATGAGTGAATGAGCAGAAAAATCTGGTCCCAGCCTTGTCCACTGCTAAGACCCAGAGAAGCCTAACCTAGACTGACCCAGCTACCAGGCTGATGGGTGTGACCTCTGAGGTGGCAAAATCACACCCACGTGGGAGGAATGGCTAATAGGAAGAACATGCCAGCTCCACCTAAGAGAGAAAAAGGCATGAGCAGAAATGGAAGTGCTCTGTCACTAATGTGATGACATTGGGCCCCAAATATCTGAGCTGCCCCGGAGCCTGGTTGACTGAGAGTGGCTCAGAATGGAGGACCAGAGACACCCTTTCCATCCTGTGGTGTGGCTTTGGCCTGTAACAAAATGAAACTCCTTCTACCTCAGTTTCAGACAAGGTCTTAGGACAATAAGCACCAATGCCCACCTTCCAAAATGCAGAACTCAAGAAAAAGCTCCTTGAAAATAGTTTCGCATGCCTTCTCTTGCCTCTGTCCACCTCAAGGGATGCGTGGATCAACACGGAAGAGGACTAGAAGTTGGAGTTCTGGGATGGGTTGTCAGTGTTGTGGATAGTCCCCTTCCCCGTACCATGGAGGAAGGGAGGACATTCCATGCCCCTCTCTCTAAGTCCAGTGACCGGGTTTCCCAAAGACTATGTGGAGAACTTGATACCTGTCCCTGGAGCCTAAGAGACAGAGGAGACGCCCCACTGTGAGAGGCTGGTCCGAGTGGCCTATTGTAGAGGCCTGGAAGTCACTCCCTCTTGCCCACATCGTGGCAAGGGAGCATCTGGCAGGTTGGGCTCCCCAGAAGACGACTCTGAAGAGGAAGATTAGGGCAAGGGAAGTTGACGAGGGAGAGCTCTTAGGGAATATGTGCTGAGATCTAGGCAGTGGTCATAGGGTCCTGAATGATGCAGTATATCCAGGGACCAGATATAGAGCCCACAAGAGGAATAACCAACTAGGATTTTTTTTTTAAAGAGATGGGGTCTGACTATCTTGCCCAGGCTGGAGTACAGTGGCTATTCACAGGTGTGATCATGGTGCACTGCAGCCTCAAACTCCTGGGCTCAAGTGATCCACCTCAGCCTCCCAAATAGCTGAGATATAGGCATGCGTCATCACACCCGGCAATTTTTAAGGTGATCCTGCCCACGTGTGCTTCTTTAAGGAGACCTCAACAGAAAAAGATGGAGTTGCCACTGGAGGCAGAGGCTGAGGGAGGACCATAAGTGGCAAGCTGAAGGAGAGGCCCTTCTGGAGTCATGAGGGTTTCGAGCAAGGAACCCACAAAGATACCAAAGAGGGAAACACCTGCCGTGACCAGGGAAGATCAAAGAGAAATTGCACCCATGCTAGGAAGAAAGACCCTTCCATTCCTAGTTTCCCTGCCTCCTGCCCCAGAGGGGCTGAGGCAGGTGAGTAGGGGCATGGGATAGAGGTACTAGGTGGGGAAATGTCTTGCCATCCTTGAATCCTAGCAGGGCACCCAGTAAGTAATATACAGGCACCCAATAAGTGATATACAACAATGAGAAAAATGGTTGCCACTTTATGATTCCGGCGAAAGGATCTTCTGCCTCTGTGTCATCCTGGGACTGAAGGTGTTGGTGTTATGGAGGAGAGAGAGAGGGACAATGTCTGCAGCACACACGGACACATCCCAGATGCCCTTGCACCCATGGATGCAAGCTCATGTACCTCCCCGGGTGCCATGCCAAGAAATAGAGTCCCCTGTAAACCCTGCTGTCAACTTTTCATTTTCCTTGAGTGCATACCTCTGTCTTTGCCTTTTGAAGAAAGCCAGGGATGCAATGCTGAGAATGCGCCCATAAATACTTAAGATTTTAAACTCCAAGGATTTTTCCCTTGGTCTCCTCAGAGGGTTGGCGTCTGTGATGCATGACTCCTGGGGTTGCAAAACCAGCTATCCCCAACGTGCTCCATGATCTACCCCAGTGGAAGGAAGATGAGTCCCAGGCATGTCAAAACCTTTAGACAATGGGTCTTGGCATGCCCTCGCTTAACTGTTCGTTTTATATCATAGCAGATTAGCTCTCCTAATTATTTCTGTCTTTGGCTAAATTAAAATGCATCCTGATCATTTTAATTTAGTAATGTATGGTGGAGAGATGCCTTCTGGCATGAAAACATGCCAGTGGTAGCTCTTTAAGTAGATGGCTTCGAGGCAGAGAGCTCAGAGTTCATTGTATATGAGAGTATTACAGAATGAAGTTCATATGCCCGAGGTTTTAAAGAATAATTAAGGCCCTAATTACAAGAGTCCTGGAAAGATCCATAGACAACCCCAGCTTACTTTACCTGTTAAGAGGAGAAAGCTCCTTTTATAAGTAATAAAATGATAGTGTTTACACAATGAGGCTTTCCAATTTCCTCTTCAAATTCCATTGCCCTGGAGGCATCATCCCCTTTGACTGCATGCATTCTAATCTTTGTTGAGTTAATTTCACTAATTCGTTCCTCTATTTTTCAGCAATTATTGAGTGACCAGCCCATAGTCAAGGATGTGTTTGAAACTCAGCTTAGAAAGATGATTGACACACAATTCTACCCTCTAAAGTTCACAACCTACAGTTGGAGACAGATTTCTAAACAGAAAAAACACCACATCTCGGAAGGTAAAACCTTGTTTTCCTGGGAGTTTAGAATGGGAAATGACTTGGCCTGGGAATGAGGGTGGGAAGAAGCCACACTGGAGGGTTCCCGAGAGCTGGGAAGAGAGGACCTAGTGGGAGTCCTTGGGCCCTGCAAGTTTCCACTCAGTTTCTCACCTTGGACACTGCCCCACTGTCTGTTACTGGTACCTATATCTTACCTTCTTTTTCTCCTCTCCACTTCTTCCTTTCTCTTTCCCCGTTTCTCTTTTCCATGACTATATATTTTTTTCTTCCAAAAGCTTCTACCGAGTTTGACGGTTTCAATGACCAGACTTTTTACAACCATGGTGATCACAGAGATAAGAAGGCCATTTTCATGACTGTCTCTGGATGAAAGAGAGCAGAATTAATGAGGCTTCTCTCCTCAGGGTTGGCGGGACTACTTAGGAGTTGCTGGAGGGAAAGATGAATGGCTTTAGTCATTTAGGCCAGTACCCAAGAACCCAGCACTGTAGTGGGCCTGGGGGGTGGCGCTGGGGGTGAGGGGGCAAGGAACGCTAGAGAGGTGTGGAAGAGAAGGCCCAAGAAAATGCATTAGGTACAAACAATGAGATCCCATTTGTTCCTAAATGTGTTTTTCTGCCAAATGAAAGGAGACCTATCTTCCAAATATGGTGAGGTAAATGAGATATGGGGTAAGAAAAGCCTAAATCTCAATATAAATATAAGGGCATGAATCCATGCCTGTGTGGGCTGAGGAACTCTGAGCTGGGGTTGACCTGGAATAGGAAGCTGTGTGACTTGCTCTTTCCTGCTTTGGGCCCAGAAGTGCATGTGTAAGAGGGTGCTGTGAAACCCGCCAGAGGAGGGGAAGGGGGCAAAATGCAGCTTGAAGTCCAAAGCCTGGAGCCGGGGTCCAGGTCTCCATTAACCTGACCAACATGTCTGGGTTCCGGCTTCCTCATCTGCACAATGGGAATGCTAATAATTCCACCTCACAGACTTAGGGATAGAATTGAATGCAGTGCTGAACTCCAAATCACCTTATGAAGTGTAACACAAATTGCGGTCATTAATATCCTATCATTAATATCATGATGTTTCTTATACCATAATGAATTTTCAAAGGGAGAACGTTAGCAAAGTAAAATAGTCTCAGAAGAAAATGAAGAATCTAAAACTTGCACACTAAGGTAATATAAAGTCAGTACTCCCCCCCCCCCCCTTTTTTAAACAGGGTCTCACTCTGTTGCCCAGGGTAGAGTGCAGTGGTACAATCATAGCTCGCTGCATCCTTGAACTACTGGGCTCAAGTGATCCTTCTGCCTCAGCCTCCTGAGTAACTAAGACTACAGGCTTGTGCCACTATGTTTGGGTAATTTATTATTATTTTTTAATTTAATTTTTTTTCGTAGAGATAGGGTCTGGCTTGTCTTGAACTCCTGGTCTCAAATGATCCTCCCTTCTCAGCCTCTCAAAGTGCTGGGATTACAAGCGTAAGTCACCACTTCTGGCCTAAATTTGGTACATTTCAAAAATTTGTTTTTATGTAAGCTAATTTAAAATCTGTTTACATTAAAATTCGGAGGTATTTCCAAGTGTTCAGAAATGCTCAGAAGTGTTCTAAGTGTCCTTTCCCTGCTCTTTGTCATTGCTAAGTTAGCTTGCCTCTGAGGGGGAAGGCCTTTCTCTTCCCCTCCCATTAGTGGGGACTGTTCAGGTGAGCTCCCTCCACTTCTCCCCGAGCAGATGGGTGGGAGCCTGGGAAGCCTCTGGTGATATTTTAAAAATGGTGTTGAGAGAGAAAGAGAGGCAGGTGGGCAGGGAGGCTCACCTGACAGGAAGGGCAGGTTTTCCTGCCTTCCCTCCCCACCTACCCCACACCCAGGCACCTTGTCACCCCAGAGGAGCTGCCAGCCCAGCCCCACAAGATGCACTTACTGCCCTGGCCCTACACAGTCTGTTCATGAGAATCTGTCTTTCCCCCTGATTTCTTCCTTGTCTCCAGGGGCTTCCCCAAACATACACAGAAACCCCTTCTAGCCTGGTTCCTGCAGCCAGGCCCTGGCAGGATCAGCCACTCATCGGTCCGTACTAGGAGCTAGGAGCTGGCAGTGCCAAGAGGATGGCTCTGGAGGGGAGGGTGGGGCCACCCAGGCAGGCCTGACATGTGGGTACAGGCTGTGCTTGGCCCTCCAGGGACTCGGGCCTGGCCTTCTCCTAGGCATCAGAGGGACCAGTACCTGGAGTCCCTGCCCCCAGGAGGGTAAGTGGGCAGCCCCTTTGGTCTCCCCATGGTAGCCGCTGAGCCCGTGGCATTGCCCTCTTCCACCCACCTCCACTCCTGCATCCCTTGACTCTGTCTCCCCTTTAGTCCCTGGTCAGCTCCTCAGCGACCAGCACCACGTCTCCCCTGGGCATAGACATGGCTGTGTCTTGCTCTTGAGCTATTCTTAGTGATGTAGACCTCCTGCTTGCCCTGCCAGACCTCGCACACAGCCCTCAATTAATATTTGCTGGCTGATTGAGCATTTGTCCTCCAGTGGATTGAATGACAAACCAGCCCCACAAGGTCTGGGCCTGTCCTCCATCATCTCTGGCCTGAGGGGTTTTCAGGGTTCCGGGAGGTCTAGGCTTCACAGAAAGAGAAATACAGAGGTACAACGAGTGATTTAGGATTCCAAGCATGAGGACTGTAGAGCACAGAGTTTTGGAATCGGACTGATGGGGGCCCGACTCCCAGCTCTGTAATTCACCTGCTAGCCTTGGACACTTCCATTAACCTCTCTTAATACCAGTTTTGCATCTGTAAAATGGGAATGAAGTTACTGACTTCAGAGGGTGCTGTGAGGACATTATGATCTCTGATGCAGATAAGGGACCCCCCAAAACCCAGAAATACCTTTTTTTTAGAGGGTGGGCCCCTTGTAGTATAGGCTTCCCTCGGTAAGTAAGTGTTCTAGGAACCCATCGGCATCAGCTAGTGTTGCTGTGAGATGCTGTGTTAGGCTTCAGGGGATTTTTTTTTTTTTGAGATTGTTTCAACGCATTTGCCCATTTCATGATGGGTGATTTATGAGTGCACATGCCCATACTGCACTGAGTGTTCAGCGGTTTTTGACCAAAAACCACAAAGCCCCCATATTCCACCTTCCCTCTTCGCCTGATCTTACCCCGAGAGACTTATTTTGTTGTTGTCCCAGATGAAAAAGTCCACAAAGGGAAATGTTCTGCCGATGTGGAAGAGGTGAAACAAAAAATGGCAGAAGCACTAAAAGACATCAAAAATGACGAGTTCAAAAACTGTTTTGAGTGGTGGAAAAAGCATCTCCATAGGTGTATTGCGTCAGATGAAGAGGACTTTGAAGGTTTAAATATGTCAGAGTAAATACACAATTTTTAATAATAAATTCTGGTTTTTGGGGGGTGTCCCTCTTATATATACAGTACTCAAGCACACAAAACACCTACCACCCCACGCAAAGTGTGTGTGTGTGAGTGGAATCTGGCTTCTTGCTTTTTTCTTTTTTTGGTTTTGTGGGTTGTCTTTTGCTTTGTGAATGTGTATGTTTAAGCAAAATGCGCTATCATTGAGATCTGGTCTGTGGGGCTGGACACAGATAACATACTGCTGGAGGAACACTAAAACCTTTCTTGGTGTGTTTCAGGCTTTATTTCTCACTAAAGACAGGAAAGATTTTCTTAGCAACATCAACAGCAATACGACTAACACGTGGACAGCTCCCCAGGACCCCACATCCCCCACTGCCTTGGAGATGTGAGGCCGCTCAGCCGTGGGGGTTGGGCGTGAAGCTGGTCTCCACCCTCATACGCTGCTCTCATTCCTCACACTAAGGGCTGCCTCAGTGGTGGGAAAGCCATCGGGAATGGTCCTCACTCTCTCAGCGGGGTCAGGGTGATTAGCGACAGCCAACTAAAATTTGTCTGACCAGGGTCTTAGAGGAGTTGTGGCCCGGAAATTGAGAGGAAGAATCTGGGTAGCACTGGGGTGACATGGTTGAGTCTGGCCTTGTTCACCAAATAGGCTCATCAGCCCGTGTGCAACAGATGACTCAGAAGGCCCTATGTCCATGGAGAAGATGAACTGAAATTGTTATTATACAGACCTCACTGTGACCGTCCAATATACTGAGGATGAGGGATCATCCCAGCCTTTGCTTCCACGTAGCCCTTTGTCCTTGAAAACTAACTTTTTAAACAGTCTATCACTGACTCCCACCTTGTCTGTCTAACGTAAATAGCATTATTGGCATTTTATAGATAAATAACCCTACAGAGAGATTACTTAGAGAAGAGAAGTGCTGTATCTAAGATCACACAGCGTGTTGCAGCATCCAGGGCTCCTAGCTCTCAGCCCATTGTTTTGTTGTTTTTGTTTGTTTGTTTCTCCAGGGCTCCTAGCTCTTAGCCCATTGTTTTGTTGTTGTTGTTTGTTTTTTTCTTGTTACTGCCACAGGCTATTATCTGCGCATCAGCCAGAGTCATCTTTTGCACCTCAAGTTATGCTAGCTCACGCCTTCCCGAGACTTCCCAGTAGAGACAGAGCGCAATCCAGACAGCTCCCCCGCTAGCATCACCTCTTCCTGCTCCTCCTTCCCCTCCCTTCTCCTCCACCTCCTCATCTTCCTCCTCCTCTCCTTCACTCCTCCTCCCCTTCCTCCTCCTTCTTATTGTCAGGGTCTCGCTCTGTCGCCCAAGCTGGAGTGCCGGGGCACCATCACGGCTCACCTCAGTCTCAGCCTCCTGGGCTCAGGCAATCCTTCTGCCTCAGCCTCCCGAGTAGCTGGGACTACAGCCACGTGCCACCATACCTGGGTGATTTCTCGATTTTTTTTGTAGAGACAACGTTTCGCTGTGTCGCCCAGGCTGGTCTTCAACTCTTGGGCTCAAGCAGTCCTCCCGTCTCAGCCTCCCAAAGTGCTGGAATTATAGGAGTGAGCCACCGCGCCCAGCTGCTGCATCTTCTTTGAGCTTTCCTCCCCATCTCTCCCTGCCTTCCCCACTGGTCTTCACAGCCTGCCTCCTCCTCTTCAACCCCAGGGTCTTCCCGGTCTTCTTGATCACTTTGACCCGGGGCCTCTTATTTGCTCTCTGGAATCATCTTATTTATCTGTTTACCTGTTGTTTCTGTCTCCCACCAGCAGATTATCAGCTCCAGTGTCAGAGACTTTGTTCATGCTGCAACCCCAGCACCTAGAATATTACCTGGAGAGGGTAATCGATAAAGGTTTCTTGAATGAATAGATAATGCACTACATTGATAAAAGAAGGACAGAAAAAGCCTTGGGAGAGAGAGTTATCAAGGATAGGAGGTTACTGATGATAGGAGGCAATGTGCCTATCGTGAGTGGATAGCTGCTGTGCTCTGTGGGTCTGCCCACCCCCACCTCATCGGATGCTGCTGAGCCCAGGCTTGTGGCCACCCTGCAGATCTAACCAACAAACCAAACTCCAGAGCAGACTTTGCCCCTACATGGGGACTTAACTCTAAGCCTGACTGCTAAAACTAACAGTTTCTCTAACTTTAACCCTGTCCCGTACTCTAATCTCAACAGCAAATCTGGCTGCCTCAGCGGGGTTCCCTCTACTTGGTGGGCCAATCCTAGGCCTAGGAGCCAGCAGGCCCTGCTGTGATCCCAGTCCTGCCATAGCGAACCTTGATCTGCTCCGCCTCAGTGCCCTTGGTGGAAACTGACAGGGAGTGTGGACTAAAGTCAGAGACACTAAAAGCTACAGCAGACTTTAATTGCCATCCAGTTTTTTCCCTTTTTGGATAATATTGCAGTGAATTAGGGCTATCGTTTATTTTCTGTTTGTCCCATTGGTTCTTTGTCCCTTTTTCTTGCCCTCTTTTGGATCAATCAAGTACTAGTGTTCCATTTTACCTCCTCTATTTTTTAGCTAAACTTCTTTATATTTTATTTTTTAAGAGTCTATTCTAGGGATTACAATATGCACCCTTAACTTATCATAGTCTACCTTGAATTCACATATAAGAACTTTACCCAGTATAATTCCCTTTTGCAATCCCTTTGTTCTACTGTTACTAGATTGGGGGAGGGCAAAAATGGAATTATCTTTCTGGAGGGCAGGCCCTTTGTAGTACACCCAGAATTGGTTCCTCCAGATCAAATGGTCAGTCAAAGTATTTATCTGGAAGTTTTGAGAAGGTTGTGTCACAGTTTGCGGAAAAAATGTCCCAAATTATGGCAAATAGGTGACTGGTTCTTCCACCGTGACAAAACACCCATGCACGTGGACCTGAGGGTTCATCAGTTTTTGACCAAAAACAGCATGACCCCCATGCCTCACCCTCCCTATTCACCTGATCTCACCCTAAGCAACTTTTGTTTTGTTTCCCCAGATGAAAAACCTCCTCAAAGTGAAACATTTTGCCCATGTGGAAGAGGTGAAACAAACAAACAAAAAAGCAGCAGAAGCCCTGAAAGGCATAAAAATTGACAAGTTCAAAAAATGTTTTGAGCCTGGAAAAAGCATCTTGATGGGTATATTGCATCCAATGGAGAGTACTTTGAAATATAAACGTGTAAGAATAAATACACAATTTTAAATAAATAAATTCCATTTTGGGGGAGTCCTCCTCGTATATTTTAGTTCTGAGTATATTACAAGCCCTGCTATTATTGTTGTTGTTGTTATGGCTTAGACAATTGTCTTAACAAAATGAAGAACTGAAAAGACGATTCTTTTAAAGTTACCCCTCCCATGTTTGCAATTTCTCACGTTCTTCATTCTCTTCTGTAGGTAAAGTTTCTGTTTTGTATTATTTTCCTTCAACCTGCAGAACTACACAATTCTCTCCCCATTCCATGAACACCGCAGCCTCTCAACCCTTCCATCCCTGCTTCCACAAAGGCTCCAAAATCTGCAAGTTTCCAACCACAGAGCAGTTAACTGCCAAGGTAACTATTTAGGTATTTCCAAACTCCCTAAGGACACGCCTAGATGGAACCATGAAAGAGAAGAGAGAACACGTATCAACCAGGGGCCTCGACTCTTCCTCCTTCCTTTGTTACCTTCCCTCACCCCCAAGGGGAACCTCTCTGATGCTGGAATGCAAGATTAAGGCTACCGGATTTATTGGCATTCTTCTTCTTATTTTTACCTCCTTTTCTTCCTGGGGAAGGGAGGAGAGCATCAAACGCTTTTCAGCAGCAGTCCGGTCCCCTTCAGTCACCCACAGATATTTATGGGGCTCCTCTCTGTGCAGATCTACTGCTAGGTGCAGGGAACGGAGGAGGCGAAAGAGGCTGCAGGGGAAGTCAAGGAGCTGGAAACCACGTGCCTCCATCCTAATGAAATCAGCAATCCAATCTTCCCTCTTTTGCTTCTTCTCCCTCCTCTTCCGCCTTCTTTCCCTGCCAATTAGCAAGGGTCAGTAGAACTGTGGGTTGGGATTCACGTGGTTGGATAAGGAAAGATGGCCAAAGAAGTCCTTAGATTCTGGGCATTGCTGAGAATGCTGCCTTCGAGGCCCTAAATATCAGTACAAGAGATAACAAGCGGCCCCTTCAAAGCCTTGGGAATAGACAAGTGAGGACAACCCGAAGCTTGTACTGCTGCACACATGGTAGATTTGAGGAAGATACGAGAGAGTGGCTGGAGGCAGTCCCCTGAAGGGTGATGAAGGGGTGAAGGATGCTAGGAGCTTGTCCCTAAGTTTGGAGGCGATGATGGAAAGATGCACACTTGCCACCAAGCTGGACCCATTCCTGGCTCCCAAGTCCCCAGTACTCTTTCTCCATAAATGTCCCCAACCCCTCCCACAGCTGACCTCTAGTCATCCTACAGAATGTGCTCAAGTTCCAGCATGAAGGCTTCCACAGCTCCTGTTATTGTTTCTTCTTCTATTTTTTTCGGGTTAAGAGCTGTGGAGTCAGTCAGATCCGAGTTGAAATCCCAGCGAGACCACTTGCCAGTTGGCTGCCCTTAGATAACTCACTTCCCTCATCGAGTTTTTGTCTTCCTCATCTGTAAAAATGAGAATATTTTCTTATTTATTTAGACAATTCTTCAAGGATGAATATAACAGGCATTGGGTTCATATCCTTAAACGACAAAGAGTTCATCTAAAACAATAAGAAATACACTAAGACAAAAACAGTAAGTGGAAAAAAGTCGTGAACAGATCATTTCAAAAGATGAAATGCAAGTAGCTAACAACAGTTCAAAGCATGTTTAACATCATTAATACTAAAAATGAAAAATTAAAGAAATGAAGCTACCATAGTTTTTAACCTGTAATAATCAGTATTGGCAAGGGTGTGGTAAGAGCGACAGTCTCTACTTGGTTATTAGGAATACTTTTTGGAACACAATTTGGTAACATGTATCAAAAATGTTAACAATGCTGGTACACTTTGACCTAGTAATTTAACTTCTAGGAATCTGCTTAAAGGATATTCTCAGAGAAGAGGTCAAAGATTAATAATATTCACAGATGTTCATCATAAATTTTTGGAAACAAAAATCTAAATGGCCATGAGTAAAAGAATATTAAATTGGTTATAATGCATTCATTCTTAAAGTGGAATTACACAGCTATTAAAAATAATATTTTAAAGATTAATGATATAATGATTATAATGCAGTGCTTGCTGATAAGCAGAAAATAACATTGTACATAATGTATAATCCCAACTATATGCAGCTATATTTATTTATACCTCTATATATGTATGCCATTTTTAAAAAGACTGAGAGAGAAACACCCTAAAATGTTAATGATAATAATTCAAAAGACCATAGATGATATCTTTTTTTAATATTTCTAAATTTTTCACAATAAACAAACATTATTTTTAAAATTAGGAAATAAAACTACTATTTTAAATCACAATTACACTGTTTTATCCAGTAACTCCTCTTCTTCTTATGTATCCTGAAAAAATTGTCAGAAATACAGTGAAAGGTGTTGGTACAAAGATGCTAATAAACCATTATTTATAATTTCAAAAGCTAGAAACATGTCTAGCAGTTGAAGAACAGTTAAGAAACTAGATGAATCTCTACATAATGGGACACTGTGAAGGCACTAAAGATGTTTCTTTTTAGAATTTTTAATGACATGAAAATATTTTTGTTATCAAGGTCATTTAAAAAAGAATAGAAGGGCCAGGCTTGGTGGCTCAGCCTGTAATCCCAGCACTTTGGGAGGCCGAGGCGAGTGGACTGCCTGAACCCGTGGGTTCGAGACCAGCCCGGGCAACTTCGTAAGACCTCATCTCTACAATAAATCAAAAAAATAGGCCGGGCATTGTAGCACGCGCCTGTAGTTCTGGCTACTTGGAAGGTTAAGGCAGAAGGATCGCCTGAGCCCAGCAGGTGGATGCTGGGGTGGCTGTGAGTGTGCCACTGAACTCCAGCCTGGGCAACGAAGTGAGACTCCAACTCAAAAACCAAACAAAAAAAGAATAGAATGTTGTATATACGATAGGGTCTCATATATGTTTAAAATAGATTTTAAAACCTGGAATATACACTCTTAAAGGCTAACTGGTTTGTTTTAATCATGGAATTGTATATGATTTTAATATTCTTCCTTTAACCTTAATGTTATTTATATATGCCACGTCTATAATGATCACTAGTTATTTTATGCCCAGAACTTTAAAGAAAAAAAAATGGAGAAAGGGTGTGAGAGAAAATCAATGTCTGTGTTAGGGGATAGAGTGCATGGCAATGATCCAGATTGTTGAGAAGATTAGATGGTGAATGTAACCAGCACAGGGCCTGGCACACAACAGGTGCTCAATGCATGCAGGTCCCTCCCTCCCTCTCTCTCCTATGCTACACTCGTTTTCCTCAATCTGAACCCCACGTGCCATTGACAGCCTGCCTCATTCTCCTCCACTTGAGAACCTTTTGTCTCCCCAGTGGGTATCTTGGCCCAGGATGCCTGAGCTGGTTCCTTCCCACGGTCCTTCCTTCAGAGCAAGATGCCAGCAGGCACTCCATTCAGGCAGCCTTGCTGACTAGAAACAAGGAACAGAGGTGACACCTGTTTCCCTCCACCGATATAACCCATGCCCAAGGTTGACACCTAGGGAGGTCAGGTTTACATGGAGTGCAGGAGCGAGAGGTGAGTTTCCTTGTCAATGGTTCCATTCTTCTCTTCCTACCCTCCAATCTAGGGCTGGCAGAACATCCAGACAAAGAAGGCAGAGGTGGCTCCAAGAAAGATTCCCACTATTCCTCCCCCACTGATAACTAACGTCCCACCTTTAGACTTTAACGATGACTACGTCATGCTCTTTCCAGGCACCTTTACAGCACAGATTCCCTATAGGGGCAAGCACATTCTGGCTCTGATCCCTCAATACGCATATATTTATCTGCAGAATTGAAAGGACCCTAGCAGCTTTCAAGGCTGGCCAGCTAATGGTTATCAAATGACGGTTGCAGGTAATAAGCACAAGAGATACGGGGCTCAGAGATGGATTGAGCCAGGGCTGTCTGGGAAGGCTTCATATGCAGAGAGCTTGTCGGGACTGAACAGGTGCAGAGGATGGGAAAGACCTTCAGGACAGGTAAAGCACAGAGCTGGGACAATATTTGAGGGGCAGCGTGTAGACAGCTGGAAGGAGGTTGGTGAAGGCAGAGAGGAGTAGAAAAAAGTGCACTCTGGGGAGTTAGGGTGCTTCCCAGGGACCCAGAATGCCAGGTGTGGGTGTCTGGACTTTGTCCTTTGGACAATGAGAGGCCCCTGCAGGTTTCTGAACAAAGAAATGACTTGGAAGAGAGAAGTTTTTGAAGGTGACTTTCACATTGACAGGAGAGGTTAGGAACTGGTAGGAACTGGGGACAAGATGGTGAGTCAGAGACATTTGTGCCGTCCAGGGGCGTGGATGAGGACTGTGGAGTGGGAGTAGGAAGAAGGGAACAGGGGCGAGGGACTTGCAAGGGAAGACTGGGCAGGCCTTGGGGCTGATTGGCAGCCGACCCACCAGCCCAGCACACTCTGTGTGTGCCTTGGTCTCAGCTGCTGAGGCGCCGCTGCCCCAGGAGTGCTCAGAGTCCCTGGGGGAAGGAGAGGAAGCACATTTCTGACCAGAGCTTCCAGGAGTTGTGCACCAGCCCAGACTGGTACCCAGGGTAAGGGTGGAGTTGGGGAGAAGGGCGGCTTCTCCTATTCTCTTGGACAACAATGCCCCCCGAGCCAGCCATTTTCTGCAGTGAATATGAGGGCCTTTCTCCCCGCCAGTTCCTCACCCACAGGAAATCCGTGTCCCAGGAGTTCACAGCTGTGAATACAGTCTGTTAAATAGCTAAAGACAGGCTAGGGGCTGCCTGGCGCAGGCCTCCAGGGCTATCTCAGGGTCCCAAATATCCAAGCACTGCTCACTCCATCACCTGGCATGCATCTCTTGAGGACCTGCTTTGCACTAGGGAGGTGCTGGAAGCTGAGGACGCAGAGGTGAGGGAGACAAAGTCATGCCCAGTGAGGCCACAGAGAAGTCAACACAAAATTGCAATGTGACCAGACACCTGTCAGTTAGGGTCTGTGCCAGGTATCATATAAGCAGAGGATGGCACTGGAACATTCAGGGGGAAGTAAAAAAAGCATTCACAGAGGAGGTGGCATTGAACAGAATCTTGAAGGAAGAGTAAGGGCTTGTCAGGTGGACACAGGTAGGAGGAACATGTATTGCATTCCTGAAGGTGCCCTGTGCCAAGACCTGAAACACCCTGGTCCCTAGGTCATGGCACAGGGTCCAGCGGCAGGGTACGAAGAGAGTAGGAAAGGGTGGGAGATGGAACTGGAGAGAGATACAAGGGCCAGATGGTGAGGAGTCCTGTGGGCATCCCAGTGTGCACACATTTTATCCTGCAGATCATGGGAACCACTGGAGCTCAGACATGGCTACTCGCTGCTGGCCCTGCCTCAGGGATGTTTTCTCCTCTAGCTGGGCTCTGGGAGGCCAGCCGAGGCACAGGTGACCGAGTGAGGAAACCATCTCCATGAAATTCACATTCTGTCAGGCGGGCTCCGCTTGGGGCTTTGGGTGATCTGTTTCCTCTACCTAGAATGCTCTTCCCTCTTGTATCTGTCTGGTAACTCTCTCACCACTCTCCTCTCTATCTTCTTTCTTTTTTTTCTTTCCATAGCACTTATCATCTACTGTAGAATATGTTCACTTATTATAACTACCTCTCATTGTTGTTCTCTGCTAGAATGTAGCTCCAGGGGAGTAAGGGGTCTTTACGTATTTTGTTCTGCAGCTGTTTCCCCCACACCTAGAACAGTGCCTGGCATGCAATAACTATCTGTGGAATGAATGAATGAGTGAATGAATGAATAAAGGCAGAAACCATCTTTGAAATTCCAGTGCCCAACAGAGAACTTTATGGGCTGGGCTCGGTGCCTGTAATCCCAGCACTTTGGGAGGCCGAGGCGAGTGGACTGCCTGAGCCTGTGGGTTTGAGAACAGCCCCAGAACTTGGTGAGACCTCGTCTCTACAATAAATCAAAAAAATTAGCTGGGCATCATAGTGCACGCCTGTAGTTCCGACTACTTGGAAGGTTAACGTGGAAGGATCGCCGGAGCCCAGCAGGTCGATGCTGGGGTGGCCATGAGTATGCCACTGCATGCCAGCAGTGACGGAGTGAGACTCCAACTCAAAAAATAAAAAAACCCAAAAAAACAGAGAACTTTATGAGGCTGGCACAGTGACTCATGCCTGTAATCCCAGTTCTTTGGGAGGCTGAGCTGGGAAGATTGCTCGAGACCAGCCTGGGAAACATAGCAAGACTCTACAAAAATTTTTTTAAAATTAGCCTGGCATGGTGGCACATGCCTGTCGTCACAGCTACTCAGGACGCTGAGGCAGGAGGATCACTTTGGGCCATGAATTTGAGGCTGCAATGAGCTAGGATCACACCACTGCACTGCAGCCAGTGCAACAGAGGGAGACTTTGTCTCTTAAAAAAAAAAGTATGTCTTTATGTAAGATGTGCTTCCATCCTTAGGGCGCCACAAGCAAGTGTCCACTGGCTGCTCCTGCAAATCCCAAGGTCTGGTTTGGAGCCCCCAGCATGGTGCGGGCTCCCCCAACCCTCTGCCACCCAGCAGGGCACTTGGCATGGCCTGGGGTGAACGTGCCACTCGGAGAATAAAGTGCTTTCTTGGAGGGGCCGCCCTGCCAGGCTGCCTGGGTCAGGCTGTGCGTCCCGGAAACGCCTCCCCCTAGAGTGGGGAAGCCTGGGCGGAGTCTTCTAGGAAGTGCCCTCGGCTGCCTCTCCTAGTCCTGCCTGGAGAAGGAGAGAGGACTTTTGAGGTCATAAGACCCTGCTGGGCACATGTCCAGGGAGACTGGTCACCTTTCCGCTGAGCAGCAGGTCTTTCTCAGACCCCAAGGTCCCCCTAAACAGGACGAAGTGCACCAAAAATATCCCAGTGTCCTGGTCCCCATTCATAATTTCAGAATTACATTATTTATATAAAAAGAAAGCTACACACACACATATGTAAGAATAGGATTGAGGCATGGATGCAAGTCACTTAGCTCCATCTGAAGTGTTTATTTCTTGCAAAATAAAGGGACTGGAAGCAAATGTGAAAAAAAAAATCTTAGCTTAAAATTTGGGTGGTGAAAATATGGATATTGGATCCATTATTCTTTTCACTTTTCTGTAACTTTCAAAATACCTCAAGATTAAAGATAAAATGGACATGAGGCAGAGTCACAATATTCATGTGTTCTTTTCCATAATGGCTATTTGGAGGTTTGCTGAATCAGTGAATGATCATGGCCTTGGCATTTCTGTTTCACAGTTATGGGACCCAGGCACCATGGCAGTGTGGTGGAGCAGGAAGTATGGATGGGGTGGGGGTGGGAGACACGGGCACTTTTTAAGTGTCTCTCAAGGTTTATCGTGCAGAAAGGCACCTGCTCTTCCCACATAAAGGACCAGCCTTACCTCCTTGGCTTCCTGTACGTGTTATTCTCTGCCTGTGACCTAGACCTCAACTGTTACCACATGAATTGGATGGTGAATGAACAGAAAATGAGAAAACCCCTGGCAGTAGGGGTCCAGCCAATGTCATCTCCTGCTAATTCAGATCTATATCAAGGCAATCTTCAAGTGAGTGGAGGATTTATGAGGATGATTACAGACTCATAAGATATTGTGAAACTCAGTATGCCCCCAGCCCTCTGGCCAACACTATATAGCACCCTTTAGATCCCAGGGAAACACATGGAAATTCAGCAGATTCCTGTTCATAATTCAATAAAGATACAAACCCAGGAGTTTTTCTCCCTGCTTTTGTGATGAGACAAGAGCAAATTTTCCTTTCTTTTATAATGTTCAGGATATCACATAGGATCTCATGAGATTAATGTACACTCAGCCCCATGTCTTTAACCTCCATGACATCAAGGCAGTGTCTGAGTTAGTGCATGCTGCTATAACAAAATACAAGAGACTGGGTGGTTTAAACAACAGACGTTGATTCCTCAGTTCTGGAGGCTGGGGAGCTCTGGGTGTCTCTTTCTCTTCTTATAAGGGCACTAATCCTGCCACGGGGGATACCACCCTTATGAATCACCACCCTTATGAATTACCTCCCAAAGGCCCTGCCTCCTAATACCATCATATTGGATAGTAGGGAGTATGGCTTCAACATATACATTTTGGGGAACACATTCAGTTCATAACAGGTGGGGAGCGTCTTGGGATCCAGCCCTCAAGGTGACAGAAACACCCGCTCCATACATCCTGACTGATGCAATTGCAGTTTTTCTTTGAACTTCCCTCAGACAGAAAGCTCACTCCCTCCATAAACTGGACACAGTCCTTTCTGGAAATATCAAATTTGACTGGCCTTTTCCGTATCTGTACACTGAGTTGTCCTTTCTGTAGACTAAATGCTTTGGCTCCTCCCGTAAGTCCCTTACTCTCTTAGTGGACAAGGTTGTGCAATGGGAATAATGATCGCAAGAGTGCTCTGAACTCCAAGAGATCTTGAAATACCCCTGACACATCAGAGAAGGCTTGGTTGGGTTTGCTTGACAGAGCTGTTCAGAGAAGGCTTGGTTAGGTTTGCTTGACAGAGCTGTTCTTTAAAGACGAGTAAGTCATCAGTCCACTAGCCATGGAAGCCATGGCTTCAGGTGAACCGAACTATAAAATTACCCAGAGCTATTTACTTCCTGGTCAGCTGGGTCATAGAGTTGGTTGAAGGTAGAGTGGCCTCCTAGAATTGTTTAATTTGGGGCTTACATTGGGCTCAGAAGCCTCAGGCCTTCTTTACAGGAATATGTTTTCAATCACTGCTCCATGAAAGTTATCAAGTGTTAACTCCTCAGGGAAATGGAAAGCTAAGGATCCTTCACGATTGGCTCAGAAAATACACACACTGAACGTGAAGCCTGACCTAAAATCCTTAAGATGCATGTTTTATTTTAAGACTGATATGGTCCCTTCTATGTTCCCATTTCAGGGGCTGGACACAGGATTCAGCTACAGCAAATGTTTGCTCTGCACAGGAAGTGTTGGCCAGTGGTACTCCTGATCTCCAAGAGCTGGGTGGGTGGGAGTACTAATTACAAAGGAAGAACGGGTGTTGGGGGTGCTGACTTTCTTCCTGAGACACCTCACCATCCTTCTTGCCTCACTCAGAATCCAGCCCGACTCCCTGATGGCTTCTCGATGCCTCTTCCTGTGCCCAGGGATTTTCTTCAGGAGGCTGTGGGCACAGTGGGTGAGGGCCTGAGTGTAGAGCCAGTTTTTATTCTGGGTTGCCTGCTGACTCATTTTGACTCTGGGTAATTACTCTGGGCTGAGCATAGTGTCTCATCTGACACCCTGCAGCATCCAGGACCCAGCCAAGCCTCTGTACGTGTCCATAGGCCCTAGGAAGAGTATAACAGGGCACAGATTTAGAGACCCAGACAGTCACTCTGTAACACCAAGATCCGGGCCCTGGGCACATTGCCTCTGGGCCACAAGGCAGCTCTTTTAAAAAATGCCTCTTTGATTTCTTTCTGGGCCTGTTGGGGCTTGAAGAGGTTGGTGTATAACACTCATGTTTTCCCCACCCAAGTTCTGAAATACAGAATCAGCAGACGGAGGAAAAAATGTCAGCTCTATTATGGACAGAGCTGCTGAGAACCAAGGACTTCCTAAGGGGGTCCTTGAGAAGGCCAGCTTCAGCAGAACCCACCCAATCAGATTCCCTCAGCCCTCAAGTCAGGGAAGGTTCTTTACTGCTGCCTTGGCCAGAGCAGCTTAGCCTAGCAACAAGCTGCCTGGCGTGAGGCCCACCTGACCGAGCCCTGCTCTGCTTCCAGATGATTTGCTCAGTCAACTGGTGCAGTTCACCTCTGTTGGAGGAGTCATGGGTGTCCAGAGAATTCCCTCCTCATGGAATCCAGAGAGTGGAGAAGAAGCTGTTCCTCATCTCCAGTAATTTATTTCTGAGGAAAAGAAAGTTGAGATTTGGGGTAAAGAATCTTGACTAAGATGTGGCTAAGGGGAGTTGGGAGCAATCACTGAGGAAGCTGTTAAGTCTCTCGGTGGGCAGGAAGAAAGCATTCAATGCAATTCCACGACGCTTTTTTATTTTTAAAACTTGGGTTTTTAAAAAAAAATATTTTTACTTTTTGAGTCCGAGTCTCACCTGACTTCCAGGTTGAAGTGCAGTGGTGCAATCACAGCTCACCACAGCCTCAACCTCCTGGGCTCCGGTAATCCTTCCACCTTATCCTCCTGAGTAGGTGGGACTACGGTAGCACACCACCATGATCAGCTAATTTTTTTTGATAGAGACAGGGTCTTGCTATGTTGCCTAGGCACACCCTAGTCAGAAGGAGAGGAAGGAACAACGTTTCTGTGGAGAGACACTTTAAAGAAGGTGAGCATAGGCCCAGCAGGAGAAAAGGCATGGAAGCATTGCCTTAAAGAAAAAAAAAAAAAGTAACAAATGACATCCTGTCCAGAGGCAGAGGCCCATGCTAGTTAGACTACCTCTTAAGATCCCCAACTGCAGGGGAGTTTATGTTTAGCACAATAATCCCTCAAGGAGAGAAATGACAACCCCACTCAAGTCAGTCTGCCTTACCTAGCATCTCTGCACTCACTGTGGGAGCTTTCTGCAGGGCTTTGGGAGACACTGGTACCCTGCTTGTGTGAATGTGTATGTGTGTGTGTTTGTATGTGCATGCACGCGCCCTCTCACTGGCTTTCTAAGATGATTTGCTCACCAAGTGTTCTTGCAGAAGTTTTGGGGGCCTCAGATCAGCCTCCAAAGGAGCCCGGGCTTTCTTCCCAACCCCTTTGAGAACTGTCCCACAGAAGAGACCTTGAAACTGAATGGCAAGCCGGGCTCGGTGGCTCAGCCTGTAATCCCGCGCTTTGGGAGGCTGAGGTGAGTGGCTTGCCTGAGCCCGCGGGTTCAAGACCCGCCTGGGCCACTTGGCGAGACCTCATCTCTACAATAAATCAAAAAATCAGCTGGGCATGGTAGTGCGTGCCTGTAATTCCGGCTACTCGGAAGGCTGAGGCAGAAGGATCGCTGGAGTCCAGCAGGTCGAGGCAGTGGTGGCCGGGAGCAGCCACTGCACTCCAGTCTGGGCAACAGAGTGAGACTCCAACTCAAAAAAAAAAGAAAAAAAAAGAAACTGAATGGCAGGTCAGGTTTGGAGAAGTTTCTCAACTTTTTAGTATCTCCCCATTAGCATTAGAATTGTCTGCCCTTTGGGGCAGCAGACACTTTAGCTCTAGAAAAGGGACCAACCTTCTCCAGAGGCCTTTCTCAGTCTTGACAGTCCCACCTCCTGACAGAGTGACTGACCCATCTCCCAGGTGCTGACAAACTGCTGCAGGCTATTGCCGCTGCCACCACGCCCAGGCAAACTGAGGTGCTGGCTTCCATACCAAAACGCAGTCATGCCCAGCTCTACAAAGCCATTACCCTTACTAGCAGTCACATGCCAATTAAGGTCTGCCCTGATTTAATAAGACGTTAATGTCGAACAAATAACAAAGGATTAACTTCAGCAAACAGAGAAACCTGAGCTTGGATGCTCTGTGTGCCGAATTGATTTGTCTCATTTGGGGCCACAGCCTGTTCTTTGGCAGGGTTGGGTCCTGAGAGGCCACAGGGTTGATGGAGAGAGTCGTGTCTGCCAAGGACAACTTTCAAGGGGAGGTGTGCCAGGGAGAAGAGGGTAGAGATTCTTTGTAAGACATTCAGCATCAACACCTACTGAGGGATCTGTCCAGTAGAGTGAATGGGGAGTTGAACACAAGGAGGTTTCAGCCACGGGCTATGAGGGTGGGGGCCAGGGCCCTAACCTCTAAGTCTCAGGTTCCCCACTGGGTCTTTGGGCAGGGAGGTACTTCTCCAGGGAGGATGTCGTACAAATGAAATGTGGTCATTCAGCCACCGTGTAAACTTCTAGCACAGGGTATTGAGGGCTAATCATTTCTTGCATTTTTGGAGGCCCTTGGCAGAATGCTCAGCATTTAGAAGCCACCTAGCCAAACAAATGTTGAAATTGTTGAACAAATGAATGAATCTGTTTCCTCTCGGTCAGAAACCCCCATCCCCAAAGGGAAGCAAGTTTTGAGTGAGTCACAAATATTCCAATTGTTGTATATCAGACCCTCCACTTCCATATTGTCTTAGCTCTAGGAATCTGCTGAGAAACATCAACAAAGTGAGGCTTTGCTTTATGGAAAAACAATGCTCTTGAAAAGTTGGGTGTAAGTCAGATTTGTATGAAACAATTTCGTATTTTAAATGCACAATGGGAACTGGCTATTTTAAGAATGCAGTGAATTTGTACAGGAAGTAAATAATTGGTTAAATAACTGGTTAAATCCAACTAAATGACAGAAATTTTGCATACACGCAGATACACACTCACTGTACCCTACCACGTCTTCTTAAAATTTGTTGCTGAGTACAATCTTAAATAAAAATTACATTACATTGTTTAAAAAAGAAAAAGTTCACTAGTGCTGTTGCCTTTGAACATGAGAATGATGGATGGGGACTCTTCCGGTCTTCCAGGATTATAGCTACTGATTCCTCCAATTCCGAGTAGGGACCGAGGGGGAACTAGGCTGAGAATCACTAATCACCAGTTGCTGATTAGCTTCTGGGAAGCCAGTGAGTCACATGAGAAATCCCAGGGGGCCCACATGTGCTCTTCATCAATGACCAGGCATCCTCTCCCAGAAGGAACAGGGTGGGAACCTCACGGTCATCTGGGCAGACCCAGTCTGGAGTATGCAAATGAATAAGAAATGAACAGACTCCAAGGGGATCAACAGAGACCTCTAAACCCAGAACAAATCTCCTAATTGGACTTTGAGGTCTCACCTCAAAAATGCAGACGTGACCGGACTCGGTGGTTCAGCCTGTAATCCCAACACTTTGGGAAGCCGAGGCAAGTGGATTACCTGAGTCCGTAGGTTTGAGACCTGCCCTGGCAACTTGGTAAGACCACACCTCTATAATAAATCAAAAAATTAGCTGGGCATGGTAGCCGGTGCCTGTAGTTGTGGCTACTTGGAAGGCTGAGGCAGAAGGATCGCAGAAGCCCAGCAGTCGACGCTGGGGTAGCTGTGGGTATGCCACTGCATTCCAGCCTGGGCAATGGAATGAGACGCCAACTCGAAACAAACAAACAAACAAACAAACAAAAAACACAGAGGCATTAAGGGTTCTTTCTGTGGGGCAGAGTATGTAGGGTGGGGGTGGGGATGGTGTTCTCTCTAGCCCCCTGAAACTTGTTGCCCCAGGGGAAGGGAAATGTTGGGAGGAAGATACAACAGAGTGGTAGACTGTATTCCTGTTCACTAATAATACATGGTGCTCTCTCCCCATGGGTGGAGTATAATTTCTTACCTAGAAAGGATGCTAAGTGAGCAAGACACAGAATGACAAATACTGTAGGATTCCACTTATATGAGAATGTACCTAGAACAGAGACAAAAAGTAGAATAGAGATTACCTGGAGTGGAGAGGGTTGGGGAATGGGGCATTATTGCTTCATGGTGACAGAGTTTGTGTTTGGGGTGATGAGAATGTCTAGAAGTAGATGGTGGTGATGGTTGCACAACATTGCTTAACGCCATTAAATCATACAATTGTAAAGGTTAAAATGATAAATCCTAAGTTGCATGTATTTTACCATAAACAAACATGAGTTCATGTGGATACAATCCAACACCATAGAGTTCATTCTGGCCTTCTCCTGTTTTTATTTGAAAATTATTCATCTGATAAGGAAGTCAGGTCCCCCTGTCTAGAAAACTTATTTTTCAACACAGGTATATCCATTTGCAGAATTGCTAACATACATCCTTATGAGAAACACATTTTCTAACCACATTGTTTGTGCAGTTGCTTTTCTTTAAGCTTTCAATACCCAGTCAAAATGCTGCTTGCCTACTTAGGTTGATTCTTGTCTTCATTGACCTATCCAGTGCAGTGATATTATTCATTTATAATACAGTTAGGTTCAATTGTTATGGTTTGCGTCCCATCTTGAGTTCATCCCACATCCTAATTGATGTTTTTAAATGTGCATGTTAAATTCATTCTTGGTAATGTGTAATTCTGTAGGTTTTGACCAATGCACAGAGTAGTGTACCCAATGCCAGGTGTAATGGGGAACATTCTTTCACCCCCAGATTCCTCTTCAGCATCAACTCTTCCCAAGCTCTGACAACTACTGATCTGTTCTCCACCCTTGTAGTTTTGCTGTTTCCAGAATGTCATGGAAATGGAATCATACAGGATGGATCCTCTTGGCTCTAGCTTCTTTCGCTTACAAAATACATTTCAGATTCACTCTCATTCCATTTAATATTTTGTTCCTTTTTATGACTGAGCAGTTTCTCATCCATTGCATGGAGGTGCCACAGTTGTTGTTGCAGTCACTGGTGCAGAGACATCTGGGTAGTTTCTAGTTTTTGACAATTATGAATAAAGCTACTATAAGTTCCCACTCACAGGGTGTTTTATGAACATAAGTTTTATTTCTCTAAGGCAAATACCTAGGGGTGGTATTCCCAGGTCACATGCTAAGTCTACATTTAACTTTACATGAAACTAACCAACTGTTTCCAAAGTGACTTGCCACTTGCATTCCCATCAAGAATATATGAAAATTCCAATTGCTCCATATCCTTGATAGTACTTGGCATGAACAGGGTTTTTAGTGTTGTTGTTGTTGTGTTTTGTATTATTTGTTAGCTATTCTAATGGGTGGGTAGTGGTATCTTATTGTGGTTTTAATTTGCTATCCCTGTGACTAATATTATTGAGTATCTTTTCTTCATATTTTAAGATACAAATAAATATGAGTAAATGCTCTGGTGTTCTAGCTTTACCCCAATAATAAACAACTAATGACACTTTGGAGGACATAGCTGTAGGGGTAAGAGGAGGGAGAACCCAGGCAGGGCTGAGATGGTCCAGAAAAGTACCTGGGTGATGTGCGTGGGGTGGGAATGGTGTTCAACTGGCCCTTTAGTGGGGGATGGAAGGGAAGGGTTGGCTAGGCAGAGGCCAATCCCAGTGCATCCTGAATCCCAGTCTCTGGGGTCTCTACGGGGTTCAAAGTCCTTTAGATGAATAAGAAGACAGCAATAAGTGCGAAAAGCAGAATGTATGTCTTTACCGATCTCTGCCTGATTCTCCAAATTAATAGATATCATCTATAAGTCACTCGTACATTTCACACTCATGACCGCCTTTACTCTTCAAAACCACCCTTAGAGATACTGTTGTGATTTACTCCCATTTTACAGATGAGGAAACTGACTAGGAGAGGTTAAGTAACTTGCCCAGGCTTGCCTAGATATAAGCAGAGAACCAGAACTCTTGTCTGAGTCGGCTCCTTCTAGATCATGTGCTTTTGCCATCCTGAGGCAGGCCCTCCTGGACCCACCTCAGACCGCCCCACACACTCACATTCCCTGTTCCCTTTCCTACTTGAGGTTTCTCCGTGGAACCTTTCACCATCTGGCGTATATTATGCCTACAGTATGTTTTATTTCCTTACGGGTCTGGAGGTCCCATGAGTCATCAACCTTTATCTGTCGTGTTCACTGGAGTGTCCCTGGCCCCCAGAACAGTTCCTGGCTCCTAGCAGGCTCTTAAGAAGTACTTGCTGGATGACAGAAGTAACTAACAAAAGAAGAAAGTGATTTGTGTCTCAGGTGAGGCACAGAACAGGTGCCCTAGGATTGTCTACAAGAAGAGATCACATCAGAAGGAGTCAAAGAGGGCTTCATGGAGGAGGGGAGCTGTGACAATCTGAGGAGAAAACTACTTATTTTTAAATTCTGCATGCATACCTCCACAGCTTGCAATTTTACATCTTCCTGACTCTTTGCTTGTTTGAAGCATTCAAGGTTAGGATTAGAAGCAACAATTTTACAATATAACTATTCTCGTCACAAGTATGTGCCTACACCCACACAAAAATGGTTCTTTTTAAAGAGTGGCTGATTGTAAAAAAGCGCTTTTCCCCCTTCCATCGCTCCTGGAAGCCTCTAGATGACCTCCTGGTGTCTGGGTTAGGAATGCCTCCTTCAGGGCTCCTGATGACTTGTTTTCTAGAGAGCTTGGGAGTCTTTTCTTTTTTAAACATCTCTGTGTCTTGAGTCTTACATGTTGCCTGTCATTTTCTGAATGTCATCGGTTTCACAAGATTGAGAATGTTGCTCTCAGAGCAATGGCCCCTTCATCTTCCTTAATCTATTGTTTTCTGAGCTGAATCCAGTTAGTTGGAATTTTGTGCCAAAGCAGAACACCAAAGTCTTCCTGTCCACATCTTTCTCGTACAAAAGAAATGTAAAACAAACCCAAAGAGTGAAATTGGGCAGCTTTAAAGTGAAGCTTTTCCATTGCACCTGTTGAATCTGAGCACCATGGCTTGGGGGGCCCTTCTGTCAGGTGGCAGGTGAGGTGTGGGGTTTCACAATCTTGCCGACTATAGCCCACTATGAATCCGTTTACACTGCGCCACTTGCTCCCAGGTCAGTGGGGCAGGAAAAAGGAAGGCTGCCCGAGTCAGTGGTTCTTCAACACAACAGAGCAGAAGACCTCATTCTCCTCCAGCCCCAACCCAGGGCCCTCTACCCTGGTCTCTGCACCATCCTGCTGAGCAGAGGAACTTGGCTGCTGGTACTGGTCTCACTTCCTTCCTTCCCCAGCTGAGCCCTCTTCAGGCAGGGACCCACCCATATCCCTGGGTCACTCACTCATTCGCTCAGCAAACACACCCTGAGCTCCTACCTGAGATCAGGTCCAAGGTAGAGCCTCTTGGCATCTGTCCCAAATGACAGAGACAAATAGGGCCCCTTCTTGTTCCCATGGGAGTCCTGCAGCTTGAGTGTCCAGGACTCATCTGTGTATGTGTTGGGGTCAGAGTCTTCAAGGAAAGCCATCCCTGAGAGCTTTGAGAACTCTGGGATGGGGTAGGGGAGAGTTTAAAGTAAAAACAGATAATTGCAACAACAACAACAACAAAAATCTACATGACTTTGGAAGATACCTCTGGGAGGAAAAAAATACCAATGTAGCCCTAAATAGTACATCAGTAGCATTTTAGTACTTCTTAATATTTTTCAAAAACTTCCTACATATTATCTTGCTTTTTCATCATATCAGTCCTGTGAAGTAGTTACAGCGGGGACAATTATCTCCACTTGATTGATGAAACATCTGGGCTAGATGAAATAGACCAAGTAAGTGCCCCACCAGCCTTGTAGAGTGATTCAGTGGTGAAGCTGAGACCAGAATTGGAATTTTCTTTCTCCTCCACCAATGGCAAGGACACTATTCTGTTACGATGATGTCATGTGAGGCACATGTATGTCTCCTAATTAGATTCATCTTAGCCAATTTCATGTCACAATTTTCTGTGAGGACGTGAGGTATTGTTCTTGCTTTGATCTGTGATTGGTTGGCCACGATGTGGGCACCAAGGGGATAGATTGGTCCCCAAGAATCCAGAGGCTTCTGAGTGAAATATTTTGTTAGGAGTAGGCTTCATGGATGTGGGCGTGGTTGAGATTTCTAAAATGTTATTTGGGTGCTTGTTGTCAATGATGTGTGCCTGGCAAATTCTTTTCTCTGGAAACAATGTAAGGGCAGAAGTCTATAGTTTCTGATCTCAGGAAGCTCCTCATCTGTTGATGTGGCCCTGAGATGTCCTCAGTCAGACAGAGGAGGCTCAGCTCCCATCCTAGCAAGACATCTGTGTGGTCATGCTCTTAGGTCATGCGGGTTTAGTTGGCCCTGTTGGCGACCTAAGCTACTCTGTAGGTTTCTGAGAATCCTCTTCTGCCCCACGTAGAGCTTGATGTGAAAATTCTCTGTCCTTAAGCCTTTCCTGGTCAAATGCTGCACCTATAACAGTGGGCTTACGCGCCTAGGCATGCATTCCAGGAGTGGGATGGGGGCTTTTTACAGCAGAAAGACGCAACTCCGCACCACCAATTGCTGCCCTGACAAAAACATGTGTCTGGATCTGATAATGTTCTTTAAAAGTTGAAATTTATATCTTTTAAGTGAAATTCCTTCATGTTTAAATACTAGCCCCCACATTAAAAAAACCTGTAAAGCTCAAATAGTACATTTCTATGGGCATGATCGATTATTTTTTTCCCCCAACTTTGTTATGTTGAAAATTTTCAAATCTTGGGAATTTTAAAGACAAGATGAATACCCGTATTCCCTTCACCTACACCCACCTATTGTTGGCATTGCACATTTACACACTTGTTTTATTTGTTACTCTTTCTCTCTTTCTCTCTCTCTCTCCACACACACACACACACACACACACACACACACAAACACACACACACACACATTCTTTCTGGCTAAGTGATTTGAGAGTAAATTACAAACATCGTAATCCTTTACTCCTAAATACATCAGTATGTATCTCCTAATAACAATAGCATGAGCCTACACAACTATAATTGTCACTTTTGAGAAATTAAATGTAATACATTTATCCAACACGGAGTCCATATTCAAACTTCCCCAATTGTCATAATACTTGCCTTTTTCTTTTTTTCTTAAGTTTTCAAACAAAGTTTATTAGTGAGAAAAAGAGAAGAAGGAAGAAGAAAGATTCATGGCAGAAAGACTTGCCATGGGCAAGTTTTTCAAAGAAGAAAAACCACCTCCTTTTTCTTTTTTTAATCCATATGCTAGTCCAGAATCCAGTCTTGTTCTCAGCTGTCAAACCCCTCTAGTGTCCTCTAATCTTTAACAGTTCCTTTTTCCTCTTTGTCTTTCCTGGCATTGCTAGTTTAGAGGAGACTAGGCTAGTTGTTTGAAGACTGAGTCTGGATGTGTGTATGTACCCTCATGATAGAAGGTTCGATATTTTTGTCAAGAATGGTACCTAATGATATTGTGTCCTTCACATTGCATCACATCAGGAGGCAAATGATGTCAGTTTGTACCATTATTGGCGATGCCAAGTTTGACAGCATTCATTTTGTTGTTGTTGTTATTGTTGTTTGTCAATGTCTCACTCTGTTGCCCAGGTTGGAGTGCAATGGCATGACCATGACTCGCCTCAGTGTCTACTTCCTGGGCTCAGGCAGTCCTTACACCTTGGCCTCCCGAGTAGCAGGGACTACAGGCACATGCCACCACATCCAGTTAATTTTTAAATTTTTTTTGTAGATACAAGGTCTTGCTATGTTGCTCAGGCTAATTTCAAACTCTAGGGCTCAAGCAATCCTGCCACCTCAACCTCCCAAAGTGTTGGGATTACAGGAGTGAGCCACCACGCCCAGTCAAGTTTAACCACATTGTTAAAGTGTTTCCACTGGTTTTCTCCATCTTAAAGTGACCCTTCTCCCTTTGTAACTAATAAGTAATCCATGGAGTGATTTTTTGAGACTCTCACCTCTGGTTTATTTAGCGCCTTTGCAGGTGTTTAGGGAGCAGAAAAAGAGACAATAAAACAGTAGCCAGATGTCTGGCTGGGGTCCTAAATGCTACCCTGGGGCCATTGGAACGCACCTCCCCACCCTGGGGCCTCTGCAAACAGCTGACCCCTTGGCCCCAGGGCTTCTTTAACCATTGGAATTGAGGCTTGTATTTTGCACAGAAAGCAGAGCATTGTCAGTCCAAAACATGCATACACACTAGCATTGACATAAGCTCAAGTGTAGCTGCACTGGACCGCAGCTGTATATTAATATGTTGGACACACTAACACACTGGACATGCACATAAAATCATGTAGATATAAGCACAGCTATAGTTATACCAGGAGGACCCCACTTTCTTTCTTCTGGGCTTCAGTTTCCTCATCTGTAGAGTAGATCATATTTTACTATTTCCATTTTAGCTGTACTATTTTAACTTTTTTAATTACTGAGCATCTACTATGTACCATGAATTTTCCCATATTGTATCTCACTTAAGTTACCAAGAGCTCACTGTTTACACATGAGAACTCTGAGGCTGAAGGAGGCTAAGTAACTCCCTAAAGTCACAAGCCTAGTCATCAGGTGATTCAGGAGTACAAGAACAGTGTCCTTTCATCCACAGAGACTGACAGCGGATTAGTGGTTGCAGGGGTTGGGAGGAAGGGAATAAGGAGTGACTGCTTCATGGGTACAGAGTTGCTTTTGGGGGGGTGACGAAAATGTCCTGGAATTAGACAGTGGTGATGGTTGTACAACATTGTGGTCAAAATAAAAGCCACAAAAATTACACTTTGAAATAGGCAAAATGGAGAGAATCTTATGTTGAATAAATTTTGCCTCAATTAAAATAAGCAATAGGCCAAAAAAAAAAAAAAAAGTGTACTTTTCTCACACCATGCTGACTTTCTGGTCAAAGATTAAATTAAA
This sequence comes from Tarsius wallacei, assembly GCA_963574415.1. NCBI lineage: Eukaryota > Metazoa > Chordata > Mammalia > Primates > Tarsiidae > Tarsius > Tarsius wallacei. The sequence goes on along the minus strand of CAUYQG010240916.1, from coordinate 18,475 downwards.
AATTAAGCAGAAGTATTAAGCAGATTTGTGAATGGATTCTAGTTCCATTATTCTTCACAAAAAAGAAAACTTGGAAATAACCTAAATATCCAACCATAGGAAATTAGCTAAATACATTTTCATTTTCAGATCGCAAATGAACGAATACAATGGACCCATTCCAAATTATGTTTTAAAAGAACTTTTGGCTAGGTGTGGTGGCTCATGCCTATAATCCCAGCACTTTGGGAGGCTGAGGTAAGAGGATTGCCTGAGCCCACAGGCTCAAGACCAGCCTGGGCAACTTGGAGAGATCTTATCTCTACAATAAATCACATGCCTGTAGTTCCAGCTACTTGGAAGGCTAAGGCGGAAGGATTGCTTGAGCCCAGCAGGTTGGTGGCCGTAGGCATGCCACTGCACTCCAGCTGAGTGACAGAGTGACTTCGACTAATAAATAAATAAATAAGTCGGGCATGGTGGTGCACGCCTGTAGTCCCAGCTACTTGGAAGGCTGAGGTGATAGGATCACCTGAGCCCAGCAGGTCGAGGCTGCGATGTCGAGGCTGAGGTGGCTGTGAGTGTGCCACTGCTCTCCAGCTTGGGCGACAGAGTGAGACTCCAACTTAAAAAAACAACAACAAAACAAACTTTTAATGACACAGGAATGTGCTTATGATGTAACATTCAAGAAAAAAGAAGAGGATGTAACACGATTTATAGCTCTATACGGTGCATACATGAGTGTGTGCTTAAGAGTTATAGATGGAAATATGCTAGACTCTTAACACTGACTATCTCTGAGTTGTGGGATTATGGATGATTTCTTTTCTTCTCTACACTTTTTTTGTATATTTCAAATTTTCTCTAGTAAGCATTTGTTACTTTTATAATAATAAAAAACAGTACAGTAAAAGCTATTAAAACAAATTTAGCCAAGTTTTCCCTGTACTCTCTCTGGCTTTGGGTACAGTTCCCAGGACCTTGCCTCTCCTCTGCACCCTGCCCAGATAAATAACAAGCAGATAAATATTTCAAAGGTCCTGATCTCAGATGCTGCCCAATTCCAGCAGCAAATTAAAGGGACACTGCCCTGCTCACAGGCTCAGGGCTGCTGATGTCCCTGGAACACTATTTCTATGGCAGCGAGCCCTAAAGCGTCTCTCAGGAATCCAGACAGGCCTTACAGGAAGCAGCTGGTTACCCATAAGATGGGGGAGAAGGGGGCGGGATGCAGAAGGCCCCCATGGTTCCTTATGTTCTGGGTGCAGGATGTTCTGTTAAAACACACACATGAAGTGTTTATCAGCCATTAACACCTCGGAGTGGCTGACCTTGCCAGCTTCCTGAGAATGGGTCAATAAGACGAGAAGGAAGTCATACCCCCAAAAGTAATGACAAAATCAGAGCTAAGTTTCTCTAGCTCCTCGGACATTGACTCTGAGAAGTGACTTTTATGTACATACAAAATTAGTAAGACTTGAGTTCATTTCAGGGGCAAGACTCTGCCCTAGCTGTAAACTGGCGGCCTCTGGGAAAATTTTGAAAAAAAAAAAAAGTGCCCAGTACCACCCTAGAGACTCTGATATCATTGGTCTCAGGTGGGACCTGATCATTTATATTTTCTTACATTCCAGCCAAGGTTGAAAAGCACACTGACCTTATGTGTCTGCTTTCTTTTTTTTTTTGAGTCGGAGTTTCACTCTGTCGCCCAGACTGGAGTGCAGTGGCTGCTCCTAGCCACTGCAGCCTTGACCTGCTGGGCTCCGGTGATCCTTCCGCCTCGGCCTTCCGAGTAGCCGGAATTACAGGCATGCACTACCACGCCCGGCTAATTTTTTGATTTATTGTAGAGATGAGGTCTCGCCAAGTTGCCCGGGCTGGTCTCGAACCCGCGGGCGCAGGCAATCCACTCACCTCAGCCTCCCAAGGCGCGGGATTACAGGCTGAGCCACCGAGCCCGGCTATGTGTCTGCTTTCAACAGCTATTTGCTGTTAAAAAATAAGTGCAGTTGACCCTTGAACAACACAGGTTTGAACTTCACAGGTCCGCTTATACATAGTTTTTTTTTTTTTTTCCACCTCTGCCACTCCTGAGACAGCAAGACCAACCCCTCCTTCTCCTCCCTCTCACAGCCTACTCACCGTAAAGACAACAAGGATGAAGACCTTTATGATGATCCAGTTCCACTTAATGAATAGCAAATCTATGTTCTCTTCTTTATGGTTTTCTTTTTTTTTTTTTTTTGAGTTGGAGTCTTACTCTGTCACCCAGGCTACAGGGCAGTGGCATTCTCCCGGCCACTGTAGCCTCAACCTGCTTGGCTACGGCGATCCTTCCGCCACAGCCTTCCAAGTAGCCGGAACTACAAGCGTGTGCTACCGCACTAGGCTAATTTTTTATTTATTGTAGAGACAAGGTCTTGCCAAGTTGCCCAGGTGGGTCTCAAACCCACAGGCTCGGGTAATTCACTCACCTCGGCCTCCCAAAGGGCTGGGATTACAGGCTGAGTCACCAAGCCCGTCCTTTTTTATGGTTTTCTTAATAACCTTTTCTTGTCTCTAGCTTATTGTAATAATACAGTATATAATACATGTAACATACAAAATATGTATAGATCAATTATGTATGTTACCAGTAAGGCATCCAGTCTACAGTAGGCTACTGGTAGTTAAGTTTTTGGGTGTCAAAAGTTATACATGGATTTTTTGACTGCATGGGGGCTGGTGCCCCTACTTCCTGCATTGTTCATGGGTCGACCATAACTTGAAGAGTGCTGCTAATAAAAGCATTCATAAACACTTGACAATGAGTGATTCCTTCTTTTCTAAAGAAGAATTTAAGAGAAAAAGAAAGAAAACCCTACCTTATGGCATATCGGGATTTATAGCCTTAGACCCCATCATTCTACTGTTAGAAAGGGGGCCAAAGAAATGATCAGAGATGCAAAGAGAGACTTATTTGGGAAGGTGTTATTTATAACATCATACTTTTCAGACAAGATTGTCATCTGTTGTTTTTGATTCTCTAAAATCTGGAACAAGCTGAATTTGGTCAAGAAACACACACACACAAAAACAAGCAGGTAAGAATTTTGAATTAATTATAAATTTTTAGATTTGGGCATGAGGGTGGTTCTCTGTCTCTCTGTATGAATTGCTCCTGATTGCATGTAAAGGAGACATACAAATATTCTAGTTAACTCAGTGAATGAGAGTTTTTCTGAGAGTACAGAGAAGTAAAGAACAGGAAACAACCTCAAATGCACTACATAGCCTGATCTCAGGCAGGCTGAATCACCAGTCGGAAAATAAGTTATTGTTTGGGAATAACACAGCTGGAGTGACATGAGTATTTAGTCATCACCTTAGCAACAGATGCCGAAGTTCTGTCTGTCAAACTGCATCATGATGGGACTGGGCCACCCTTAGCTTCTGGCTGCATTGCTTCTACTGTTCCTGATTTTCTGAGACTTTCCAGAGTAGACTTCCTGGTGGACTCTAATTTGTTCTGATAGTTTTTAAATTCATGAAATCAACTAATATTTATGAAACACCTACTAGGTACGGGGCTGTCTTTTAGGCATCAAAGATGTAGCATTAAGCAAAATACACAAAGTCCCTCTGCTGGAGGAAGACAAAAAAATTACACACCCACATCAGATGAAAGGTTCTAGCAGAGCAAGATGAAGAGAATAGATGCCACATTTCCCAAGTTCATTGTGTAGACAGCTCTACTGCAAAGGTGTCAATGTACCTGAAATCTGAAGAACTTTCCTGTAAGAAGTGTGGTAAGCAACAGTCTCACAAAGTGGCCAGGTATACGAAGTTTACACTATTCCCCCAAGTGCCCAGGGAAAGGGGCGCTGTGATCAGAAGCAGAGTGGCTACGATGGGCAGACAAAGCCAGTTTTCCAGAAGAAGGCTAAGACCACAGAGAGGATTGTGCTGACGCGGGGCTATGTTGAGCCTAACTGCAGACCCAAGACGACGCTCACCATTCAGAGATACAAGCACTTTGAGCTGGGAGGAGACAAGTCGAGAAGGCCAGGTGCTCCAGTTCAGAGCTTCAGGGATTTCGTTGTTCTTTTAATTTTGAGGAGAAAATGTTGAGGCTATAGAAAAATTACCTGTAGGAAAATGCAGTGAAATTCTTATTAAAAAACAACAACAAAAACAAAGTCAGATGGTGCTACACACAGAGGAAAAAAAAGAAAACATCGCAAAAGGAGAGAGAGAGAGAGAGAGAGAGGAGATGCTGTGTTTCGGGGAGCGGTAAGGGAGGACTTCTCTGCAGCTGAACGTCAAGGTGAGAACTGAAGACAGCAAGGAGACATCTGGAGAGAAGCTCTCTAAGCAACGAGAAGCGTAAGCCCTACGTCCTGGGCTGGGGAAGGCAGGGCAGCGTGCTTGCTGTATTTGAGGAAGAGCAGAGACCCGTGTGGCTGGAGCACCCTGAAAGGGCCAGGGGAGAGGCAGGGATATGAGGCTGGAGACTCCAGAGGTTATAGGAGGCCACATCACATGAGGTATCTTGGACCCTTGTAAGGGTTTTATCCACCTACCCTGGAAGAAAGCCCCTGGAGGGTTTAGAGCAGAGGAGGGATGTGATCTTTTTTTTTCTTTGTATCTCTTATTAGTGTGCTATGTTTCTTGTCATTGACTGCTGATATGTTATTATTAGCTAAAGTCCATAGTTCATAGTAGGGGTCACTCTTTATGTTGTATGTCCTATGGGTTTTGGCAAATGTGTAGCATGGTCTACTTTTATGTTACGAAGGATCACTCTGGCTGCTTGAAGGGAGGATGGGCATGAGGACGAGGCAAGGAGAGGGCAGGGAGGCTGCTGCAGGTTGCCAGGTGTGACACAGGTGATTTGGGACTGGGTGGTGGCTGTAGGGGTGGTATGAGGCAGTCAGGTAGAGCCGATGGGACTTGCTGATGGATTTATGGGGAGAGAGAATTAAGAGTGACTGTACCATTTTGGCTTGAGTGATTGGAAAAATAAAGTTGCTAGGATATGAAAATATTGGAGAGAGGGGTTGGGGAGTGCCAGGCGTTTGGTTTTGGGCATATTTAAGCTGAGATGCCATCCAAGCAGATATTTGGGATGAGAATTGACTATATGCATGGCTTTCAGGGGAAAGGGCTGGACTGAAGTCCACTGTTGGGATTATCAGCATGTTAATGGAAAAATATGGCACTGCATAGGGTCAACCAGAGAGCGAATATGGCTGGTGAAGAGAAAGAGCTGAGGACTGAACTTCAGGAACCTCCAACAGGCAAGAAAATGAAGTGGATCCTGCAAAGGAGACCAAGCAGGAGCAGCCAGTAACACTGGGAACCAGGAAAGGGTGATCTTGGACATCAGAAGACAGAGGGATCTGACCACTGTGTCAGCTGGCGGGAGGAGGAGGAAGATGAGGACTGAGAAGTGGTCCCCAGGCATGTTCTGCAACATGGCAGCCATTGGTGGCTCTGACGGGAGTGGAAGGCTTGGGCAGAAGCCTAGAGGGGATGAGTTCAAGGAGAGGTGAGTTTAGACAACTCTTTCAAGGAGTTGTGAAATAAGGTGAAGCAGAAGAATGAGGGTGTGCAGGGCTGTGGGGTGGTGGGAAAGTTTTGGGGTTGGAGGGCAGGGGCTGGAACACCACGTGTTATGGATTGTCCAGCCAGCAGGGCACAGTCCTGTGGGGCAGAGATCTCATACCTGCCACTTTGCCAGCCTAGGGCTGGCCACATCTATTCTGTGTCCTTTTGGCTGTGTCCAGAGTGAGAGTGTCATGTGGTACCAAGCCCAATGACCCCCTAGATGGAAAGCTCCCAGAGTGTGGGCACGGCAGTCTCCCTGGCTTCCCAACAATGGGTGGAGTCTCCGCCCTGCACCTTGTGAGGCCTGTCGGGGTGAAACCTTTCTTTAAAGCCAATGACACATTTTAAAAATAAATCTAAGAAAGACACCTCTTTGTTTATTAAACTGACTGTCTGTTCTTCTGAAGTGTTGTAGTCTCCTTTTATATCACATAGTGGTATCTAGATTGATCATGCCGCCTTGCTCTGTGGGAGAACTATTCTTCTAAGCTCTTTCACAGTTCAATTGCTCTTAAGCTCTCTCATTCCCCATATGGAAGAAAGGGCAATTATTATTTTCTTCATTTTACAGTTGAAGCCCAGAAAGGTTAGAGACTTGACCAAAAAGACACATAAAAAGCTGGTATGAGGGACCAGGTGTCTGACCCAAGGCCAGTGATCTTGAATGTTTTCAGTTTCCTTGGTGGTCAGCCTACTCTGAGTTCCGAGGTATATAAGAAAATGCTTTGTTCAGGGCAGAATCTTGGCCTCATGAGTCCTGTATATGATTTACACATGGCAGATGTTGTCAAAAAGCGTTAACCCAAGCAGAAGGATCCTCCCTTGGGCTTGAGGGGCCTGACAGAGCCATCAGATTAAAACCCCTTTGTGATATGTGGGACCTTCGAGCCCTGAGAGCAGAGGTGGCACCCGACCAACCATCTTAGATCCAAGTTGCCTCTTCTTTTCACAAATTCCCCTCACTGGTTTTTTTACTCTGGATTTTTCGAAGTCTTGACAGTAATGGTGATGACACCTTGGCCATGTGTTCGTTCTTAGGGTATCGTCACTCTCTCAGGACTCGAACCTCTCTTGGGGCCCCAGCCCCCTCAACACTCTACCCTGGATGAAGTCTGGCCTCTGGTGTTATCTCCAACCTTTCTCTCTTTTCTAGACCCTTTCATCTTACTTCCCAGGCCGAACACAAGACCCACCCTTTTTCCTGAGGTTCCTGGCCCAGCAAAGAGCAACTTCTTTTTCTCCTGGTGGAATCAAAACTTAACAATGGCTCAGAGGGCATCATTTATCATAAGGGCATTTGGGGAGCTCTGGGGCTCTTTGGGGGCAGAGACCCTCACAGTAAACTTCAAATACACTCTATCCCCTCACGCTGTGCTACTGAGCTCTCCCTTCCAGCTACCCAGTCAGCCTTTATTGGCTCTCTCTGTCCCTACCTCTGTCCTCTCTCTCCCTTCCCCTGGCATAGCACCCATCACACTGACTGAGTCACCCAGAAAATGTGAGAAATCACTTAATAAAGAACTGCCCTGGAGAAATGGTCAGGTAAAGACTTTAAGTAAATGATTCCATCTTATGCTTAATTTAATAAGAACTATGCCCACAGTACCTTCCTCGTAAGGGAGATAAACAGCAGATAAGTGGACGAGATGAACAAACTGTCAGCGCTGGAGCATGTAATCTTTGTGCACTGAAGTTTCCCTTTCCGGATGCAAATGTGTCCGTGCCAGGGAAAGCAGCGTTCCGCTTTGCCCAGGGAGAGGAGCAGGGACTGGGCATCAGGCCAGCCTGATGTCAATTCCAGATCCAACACTCACGAGCTGCGTGACTCTGGGGGAGTTACTTAGCTTCTCTGAGTTACATCCAGGAAATGGGGGTGACAATACCTATTTTGCATGCCCATTCCACATATATTTGCCAAGTGTCAGGCACTATGGTAAGTGCTGGGGACACACAAGAAGGTCCAGTATGTCAGGAACACCATATGCGGAGATGGAATGCCCAGAAGCCTGGAACAATCGAGCAGGAGTCAGTTCACAGAGGGGCTGGAAAACCTTTTCCACCACAGGGGAAAAGGTGCGGTGGGCATTTGCTGGAAAATCCTGGAAAATCAGACTCCTGTCCTGTCGCTCATTTCTTCTCCCTCTCAGCCCTAGAAAGTTCCCACTGGAAGGAACAGGACCCAATTAGGAATCAAAATGGCACTTAATCCTGCTCAAGTGCAGGTCTTGGGCAAAAGGTGGGTTGAAGCATGAGGTTTAGGCTCTCAACTGAATAAAACTTCCTACTGCTTACTTCCCCCTAAGCCTAAATCCAAAGCTTACTTCTGGCTGGGGTTACCAGACAGAATTCAGAGCGGAGGGGATGAGTACAGCCAGGTGTGTAGAGTAAGACATGGCCTCATTGACTAAGTCCACTTGCCCATCAACCGGATGGAGAAAGACAGGTGGGCACACCTGATCCGCTAATGCCCAGCACTCCGGCCTCCTCAGTGGGACCAAATTAGCTGTTCTCCAGGCTGAGATTTCCCATTAGTTCTTCTCCTTGAGAGAGGGCTGGGAAGCAGCAGCAAGATGAATTTGGAACAGGCTAGAAGAAACTCTCCTTTCTCCTAAATGCATCAGAAGCCCAACTGGAAAGCACCAAAGGCCATTCATCCAGGTGTGTGACTAAGCAAAATTTGCATCTATCAGGAGCACAGCTGCTGGCTTTCTTCCCCCAAGATCAACCCGGGGGAACTGTGGGATGGAAAACTGTGAGGATGCCCTGGCATGATAGGTGTGGTTTTGATTTGCGGTGTGGGAAGTGGTGACTAGGCTGGGGCTAGAAGCACTCTAGCTTCCTGAGAGCATAAAATGAGAAGGGAATTTTGGAATCCTGCCCTTGCTTCTCCACCACCTCTTCCCTGAGTGAAAAAGATGCTGTCCCCATCCATCCCTCTAGTGACCTTAGAAGTAAAATCAGGGCAGACAAAAACAAAACTGGCCTCTTTCCTATCCCACCTCCTTCCAACCCAGAGGGCTGGGAAATTGTGTTCTAAGGAGTGTTTTCTCCTAAGGCAGTTCTCTCTCTCTCTCCCCCTCCCTCTCTCTCTCCTCTCTCTCTCCTCTCTCTCCCCTCTCTCTCTCCCTCTCTGTCTCTCTGTCTCTCGAACACAGAGAAAGGGTGAAGACCAGATCTGACCTGACCTCCTGGCAGTCATTTTGTAGGGTGATCAGTGATTGACTGTGTTTTATGGGATGAGGACAGAGCTGCATTATGACCCTACCTTATATATATATATATATATATTTTTTTTTTTTTTTTTTTGAGTTGGAGTCTCACTCTGTCGCCCAGGCTAGAATGCGGTGGCCGCTCCCGGCCACCACAGCCTCGACCTGCTGGGCTCTGGCGATCCTTCCACTTCAGCCTTCCAAGTAGCTGGAACTACAGGCGCGCGCTACCACGCCCGGCTAATTTTTTGATTTATTGTAGAGATGAGGTCTTGCTTGCCCAGGCGGGTCTTGAACCCGCGGGCTCAGGCAATTCACTCACCTCAGCCTCCCAAAGGCGAGGGATTACAGGCTGAGCCACCGAGCCTGGCGAAATTTCGTTTTCAATAGTGTGATAGGCTGAATCTAAAATGGCTCCCAGTGACTTTTGTCTACTAGTTCTCATGCCTTTGTGTTATATCTTCCTATTGTATATTGGCTGGACTTAGTGACTTATTTCTTATGAATAGAATATGACAAAAATTATGGGATGTCCCTTTCAAGATTAAAGAAGATAGGACTTGTTCCTATTTATGCTTTCTTGTCCTTTTGCTTGCTTACTCTGAAAGAAGCTAGCTGTCTCATTGTGAGCTGCAATATGGAAAGACCCACATGGCAGGAAACCAAAGGAGACCTCCAGCAAAAAAGTGCAGGATAAGTTAAATCCTTCCAAAATCCCTTTTGTCGATTTATCCCAAGTCATGTCTAAAAATGAGACTATAATACCAGCTGACACCTTAATTGCAGCCTTGTGAGAGACTCAGACCCCCAGGACCCAGACAAGCTATGGTTAGATTCCTGACCCATATAAACTGAGTTTAAAATGTTGTTTTAAGCCACTGAGTGTGGGAACATTTTTATGCAGAAACAAGTAAACACACAGAGATTATCTTTTTATGTTTCATATATTTTTAAGATTAAGTTTTAAAAGAAACAAACATTAGCCAAACTGTGTAGGTTCTAATTTTAACTTGAATCCCACACATGTTGTCTTCTTTGAATTTTGTGACAAGCTTGGTCTTTCTGTTTTAATAAGGGAAGTGGATTTTGACTGAGACCTGTATAATTTAGTTCATCCTCAATATCCTTTGATTTGGAAAATACTGAAAAGCGCTCTGATTAATTCTATGTAAAAAAGGAAAACTATGAGTACTAAAAGGGAATTTTTAAAATATCAATCTTCTAAATGTTTGCTCTTTGGGTTCCTTTTGTGTGCTTTTTAAAGATTTTTTTCAGATTGCATCTGTGAGACAATGTCAGTCTAAATGTACTCAGAATATTTTATTGATTTTATTCCCATTGGAATCACCAACATCACAAATAGTAAGACTTGTATGTCTAAGTTGCTGATAATATTAAGACTGGGATAAAGCATTCCTTTAGTTCAAAGTCGCTATAATTAAAGAACCTCTTTTATAATCTGTATCTCTACAATGTATAATATCAAGCCAATGTCAAATGTACTGAAATGCTCACAAGTTTTTACCTTGTTTGGTTTTGCTTGATGCCCATGGGGAAGATTTTTTTTTTTTTTTGAGTCGGAGTCTCACTCTGTCACCGAGGCTGGAGTGCGTGGCATGCTCATGGCTACTCCAGCATTGACCTGCTGGGCTCCGGGCGATCCTTCCACCTCAGTCTTTCAAGTAGCCAGAACTACAGGTGTGTGCTGCCACACCAGCTAGAGATGAGGTCTTGCCAAGTTGCCTGGGCTTGTCTCGAACCCACGGGCCCAGGCAGTCCACTCACCTAGGCCTCCCAAAGTGCTGGGGTTACAGGGTAAGCCACCGAGCCAGGCCTGGGAAGATATTTTAATGGGACATGTGGCTTCTATGACACTCTGTTTTCCTCCCATCTCTCATATTTTCTCTTCTCAAGACTCAGTCTAGTGCTCCTTTCCTTCCACTCATATATTAATACAATGTTTACCATTCAATTCTATCCTTATTTTCTACTCTGAACTCATGGTTTGGGTAAATACATGCACAATTCAACATTAGTTCTCTGTCTAGTACAGTTTCCAAGAACCTTCATTTGAATTTGGCTTTTAAAACTTAGGGTTCCACATAAGCTGTGGTAAAGCTAAGTCAAAAAAAATGGGTACTTTTTGCAGGGGACTGTGGCCTCTGAGGAGACTCTGAAATTGTAACAAAAAGAAGAATCAATGACATCAGTTTTTTATATTTCTAGGTACTCAGAGAGTGGTGAGCTTTTAGTTTGCAGTTAACCAGAGTGTTCCTCATTGGCTCTTCATTCTTCATCTTAGTAGCATATCCCTCTTTTCTGATGATGTAGGGGGCCAGAAGACAAGCAAAACAATGAAAATGAGAAATAGATTAAAGCATATGGTCTGCATCATAAAATAAACAAGAGACTTGGGTTTGAAAGTAGGACTTGGAGACAGTGCTAGATGCAACAAGCCTCAGGACAAATAAACCCTTCACAAAGCACTTATCTAGGGCTTCTGGGTAAAAAGGGAGTCACAAAGGGGACATTCTAGAAAGTTAACTTTTAGTCATGACGTATATTCCTGTCCACAATTTGTATTTAATTTATCCATAAAATCCATAATGTATCCATATATATTATACTACTAGACCTCTTCAGATTAACGTCCCACAAACATCAAACTCATTCACTTCTTCAAAATCCACATGTACCAAAAGGACTCATTCTTCTAAAGTCTCCTGTTTCTTTGGCCTCTTATTTCAGTTAAAGAAACTAGCCAGGAACCTCAGCCAGAAAAGAGAAAGCCCCTTATTGGATTTTCACCATGCTGTACATTGTGACACACATTGTTACTAGTTATGTCCTCTGCTGCAGACATAGACTCAAATAGAATGTTTATTTCTAATTTTAAAGACTTTTATGGACTATTAAGAAAGACAGCCGGGCTGGGTGGCTCTGCCTGTAATCCTGCGCTTTGGGAGACTGAGGTGAGTGGAGCCCGTGGGTTCGAGACTCGCCTGGGCAACTTGGCGAGACCTCATCTCAACAATAAATCAAAAAATTAGCTGGACATGGTAGCGCGCACCAGGGCCCAGCAGGTCGAGGCTGCGGTGGCCAGGAGTGTGCCACTGCACTCCACTCCAGTCTGGGTGACAGAGTGAGACTCCAACTAAAAAAAAAAAAAAAAAAAAAAGAAAGACACATGGGGTTGTAAAAGATACTTTCTTATTTTACCATTTGGGAAGTATTCTAATGATTTTGTTCCATCTATACCATCATTAACTATATGATCAGACACATTCATCATATTTTACCTACATTTAAAATTTTCCCACTTCACTATAGCTATGTAAAATTTAGGGTCTCACTTTTTAACCCATTATTTTAATAATCTCCTAAATGGCACTAATCTCAGTTTCTCTCTTGCTGTGATATTTACAGGGTCATCCTTCTAAAGTCAGAAATGAATTGTTCCTTTTTTTGCATAAAATCTGAACCACCTCCCATTACTTGCACAATAAAATACATATTCTTCCTATCTCTCCAACCTCACTCATGCTATTTTCCTCTTGTTCCATTCAACATTATATACTGAGGGTTTTCTGAATGTGTTATTTGGATATGTGCTCTGTGCTTTTGAATACGCTGTTCTGCACTGCATGGAATAATATCTTATCCATCATGTCAGCCTGGCAAACTTATATTCATCCTTCAACACCTAGCTCAAATTTCTTTTGTCCTCTCTAAAACCTTGATCACTATCTTTATGAGGTATCATTTTGTCTTACACACATCTTTTATAGCACATATAAAACAGTACTTCAATTGTTTGATGAGATATTTTCTACCTTGGTAGAAATACAATTCTCAGGGGGAGGAATATATCTTATTTATTTTTGTATTGCTAGTGTCATAAATAGTGCCTAACATGGGATTGAGGACTAATATATTGCTTGAATAAGTTTATTGATGGATGGATAGATGGGAAGATGGAACACATTATTAAAAATTATAAACCATGTTATTTTAAAACTGTGGTTAATAAAAAATGAACATGTATTCTCTTTCTTTTCCAAAACTTAATCATATTTTCTGTCATGTAAAAAATATAGTTTTTATTTCCATTGTTTATTACGGATGCCTCCCATTTCCAAAGAGAAGAATTACCAGTTAGCAGAACACTCTAAATATTGCCATTTTGTTGACATGGAATCTGAAGGTGCTTTCAAACCTTGAGAGTCTATGGTGTTCATTTGGACATCTAGGTGCTCTGTGTCTGCTTGTTTCTAGGGTCTACATATTCTCTTATTCAACAAACATTAGTTTAGCCTCTACTGTGTTCTTGATATTGATTTTGGATGAGATTAACTAAACTGCATTGAGCTTTATGGATCAGGAATCTGATCATAAACTAGATGTGTGATCCATAATTTTAGATTTGCTGCAAAGCCTTGCAATCCAAGTGTTCCCAGAAAAAAAGTGCTGTAGAAGAAAAAGAAAATAAAAAAAATTGCTCCACAACAGAAATAAAAAAGTATACATCCTTACTGATTGGCTAAATTTGGTTCAGTTCTTGCAAACTTTACTAGTATATTTTTGCATAGATATGCATGTTGCGAATTAAACATCGGGGTTATTTTTGTCCTATCATGGTTCAACATACTCTGGAATTAGATGTAGCTGGACCTCTAAGAAAAGAGAAAGCCCCTTGTTGAGTTTCCACCATGCTCTGCATTGTGACACACATTGTCCCCAGTTATGTCCTCTGCTGTAGATGCAGAATCAAATAGAATGTTTATTTCTTATTTTAAATGCCTTCTATGACTTATTAAGAAAGACAAAAAGAGCTGTAGAAGATACTTTCTTATTTCAGATTTTTTCTACCATTTTAGAAATATTCTAATGATTTTGTTTTATTTGTACCATCATTTACTATATGATCAGTTGTAGTCATCATATTTTACCTATATTTAAAATAAGTTCAGAGGGTTTTAAACATTATTAAAGTAAGCAATATGTAAACTTAGTTCTGCTTACAGTTGGAACCAACACAAACAACAAATTGTTCTTCCTTAATCAGAAATTCTTGACTAGCCTCATACCTTCACTGAAATTGAAGATTTTATTTTTGAATATTAACTGAATTTATTAGGACAAAAGTGATATAAATTTAAAAATGATAAACCTGTAGCCAAGTATTAAACTTTCAGTAATGCTTTCTGTTCTTTAAACTAAACTAAACATGTGCTCTTTCATTTCTCTTGTGTGCTAGAAGACAGATGGGGGAGAAGCTTCCTCCAACCCTCTCCTGCAGTCTTGATGCTCCAGGGTAGCACTGCAGTCCCTGAGCCTCTAGTTTCCTAACTGTCAGATCTGATATTTTTCTGAATACCTCAGAGACATACAGCAAAGTAACTGAAGGGATGCTGAGTTCTTTGAGTCTACAAGATTTCCTGGGAGGTCTTATACTGACCTCTAAGGAAATTGGTGCATCTTGAAAGCAAAACTTCTGTGCTACTGCTTAATGGAAAGGATGTTCCTTCCCTCTTTGGCCCCATGAAAACTTTGCCTCTATGGATTTATTATATGCTGCTTTCAAAATCGGTCCTGGATGCAAGACAAAATCATAACATTCCATTTTAACCTAAATGGAAATTTCTGGCATGTAATCAGAAGTATTATAATAGCAAATAACTGAAAAATTGAGCAAAGTGAAAAATCTTATAAGATGAGAAACATGTGAAGTTTATATGTGAGCACCATTTCTATGCTACAAGAGCTCAATAAATATTTGCCAAGGGAATGGATTCTTTCTTCTTTTTATTTCCTTTTTGAATTTTGGAAAGTTTAGTTTGTACAGTTCATATCTAAAATTCTGAATTTTTCTTGGTCGCAAACTTGGAAGGTTTTGAAAATAAGACCAGATGGTTGAGTCCAAGGCATTACATTTGGGGTATTGGATTCCCCCAGGGTAATACTCTGCCAAGAAAACCATCATGAGACACACAGTCTACATTCTTTTGTCAGTACTCGTATGGAATGAGACTCTTGAGGCTCTCTGCAGGAGATAATAATGTTTTGTGTTGATGAGCAGACAATGGTGAATTTGTGAATATATAGTTTTCATGTTGTTAGTATTGAGATAAAGGCATTACCTTTGAGAGATTTCTTCTGGCTTCCTTCCTTCCTTGGGGTAAACATCAGGGATGTTTCTTTATTATGGTATCAGACCAGTGTGGAACTACTGTTCTGATAAGTAAGATTTTCCCAGTTGCAAATTTTTCTAAGTTAATAAGACTCACTATCCGCCCCCCTCCGCCCCTTTTTGGACTTCATCATAAAGTTATGGGGTACAAGTCAGGATTAGGTATATAAGCAATGTATATGCAGGTGAAGTTTGGGCCTCCAACTGGTCCTTACTTCCCCTGGTTTAGGATCAGGTACTCTTTATGTTGTTAGGTGCCCTCTTACCTACGTCCCTCCCCTGGGGGTGTCTCGTGACTGCTGATCCCTTCCTTGTGCTCATGTGATTAATGTTCAGTTCCCATTAGTGAGTAGAGAACATGTGGTATTTGGTTCTTTGTTTCTGAATAAGGCTCATGTATCCTTTACTGCACTAAGGTTATATTGAAGAACATTTTGTCTTCATCATCTGCTTTTCACATGTGCTTTCAAACCTCTCCCAATCCTTAACATTCTTGTTTGTGTTTTGAGCCAATTGTTTTTCTTTCCTAACCTCTCTAGAACTTTTACCCGTTTTGCTTTCATTTCCAAGAAAAAAAAATGTTGTCCAAAATGTTTATTCTAGAATACTTGCTTTCTGAAAGTTGGACTTGACAATGTATGCACTGTGGGTTTAGGATCCTGCACTGAGGCACAGAAATTGTGGTAGCTCTAACTGAATTCCCAGGCAGAGTTGGTACATATGCTTGCGACACTCATGTTCTCAGCTAGTGGCAAAACTCAAAATAAAGTCTATCTATCGTAACAAGCTGTATACCACAAAAGCTAGAATTTGATCAGCCAGTTACATCACGAAATGACAGTCGCACAAGTTGGCGAAGTATGCAGCCACCACAGGATCCTACAGTAGAAAATAATAAATGAGGAGCAGGAAAAAGTAAATGAGGTTTTGGCCATATATTATAGAAGTGTCCCTTTGATGGCCTCTTCTAAGTTCATTCTATAACTAAAAAAGAAAAAAAAAAATCAAGTTTCTCATTCCTAAGTATTACACTATATTTGTAAGCATTTTATGCAGAATCCCAATTAAGCTCTTAAAACACCAGCCATCACTTTTCTACAGAAACAGTGTTTTCTGAGCATATTTACTTTCACATTTTGTCTACATTGTTATGCAGTCTGATATTTATGATGCTTTCTTCAGCTCCTTCTTCATCTACATAAGGTTTTACTTCCTCCATGAAGGCTTCTTAAAAGATTGAAATTCTCCTTGATATCCCCTAATAGATGCAGTAGATCTAGTATGCGGTATATATTCTATTTTATGTGTATAATGTGAATCTTAAAATACCAAAGTTATCTCTTTGATTTTTGTTTAGAAAAATGCCCTTTCCCAAATCAAATCTTTATATATATAATAATGAACTGTCTTGCTGGGTTAGTGAACTTTCTTTAAAAATAAGAGTTACCTAAATTTTCTAATTTATTGGATTAACAATGTATGGAAGAATGATAGCTAGCACTTCTTCGCCCAGTGTTTTCATTATTCATCTATGTTCAATCAACATGGTAGCTGATTGGTTAGACTTCCAGCTTGGGTTCAGTCTTAGTCAACAGTGTGTTGAAATTATTACAAAAGTGATCAAACTGAGGAAATAGATACTACATCCTTGACTTTAAAGTACTCTGAAGTCAGTGAACTAAAGAAGCAACTTATTTGATTGAAGTGTGAGCTTTCTCAAATTGGTTTCTTGGCAAGAAATCCTAAAAGCAGAAATAATGCCAGTTAAAAAAATAACTCATCAGTTGCATTTTCTCCTACGATAGATCGTGCTTTATGGAAAATTATTTTTTCTCACTTGGAGTGATAGTAGTCATGTGGCACTTAAGTCTATATCCATTTTTCTCTGAAATGCTCCCAAATGGAATTTTTTTCCTGCTGAATATTTCTACCAAATCAGAATTTACATTCCATGAAGTTTTTGTATCCCATATATTTTTTCTAAATTTAAATGTTGGACAATTGTTTAACTTTTTCTTTTTCAAGGACAATGGACGATAAAGATGAGTTTATAAGCAAATGCTTTTTTTTTCTAATTAGCTCTTCTAGTTTTGAAAAGAAGGAATCAGAAAACCAAAATTAAACAGTTGTGCTAGAGTGACACAAACCTAAAACATAATTGTTGTGAGACATTTGGAAAATAAAAGCATGGTTTTTTGAGAAGCATAAACATGAAATACTCTTGGCTCTTTAAGAACCGACTAGAAGATAATTTGGACAGTGGCTCTAAAAGAAAAGTAGTCACACCATTAATAAGAAATTACAGATACAGCTGGTGTCCTCTGTATTAATATTACTGAAATTCTCATACTGAAAACCCACATTCCTAAACATTTGGGCTATGGGAGACTATATACTGAAAAAAAAAGTGACCACCACTACACATAAGTTAACTTTTATCTTTCACGTGACTATCAGAAAAAATTTAGTGTCCCCATAGTCAAAACTTTCTGTTTGACCATATTGATCAATGCATTATCTTACTCAGAATACTTATCAAAAACTTTGTTAACATAATAATCAACTCAATGAGTAAATAATAGAGTGAACATAAACACAGAAATTATAACTAATTAAAAAACCCACTAATATCATATACCATTATACATAACATAACATAACAAAGTAGGCATTTAATTATTCATTTTATGTCTCCCATACTAGAATGTGGGCAGAGTTCTACATCTGTCTGGTCCTTTATTATGTTTTCAGACTAGTCAGTATCTGACTTATAATAACTACTCAAAGTTATTTATTAATTGAAAGAATGGACAGATGAATGAATAAATAATAAATAATTGTGAAAATAACCAGGCATGTTGTGCTCCATATAAGACCTCTGCATTGTTCATTACACACCAGCTCTTTCTATGAATTCTAGTGAGTGTTTATGAGGAATAAAAATCTCTCACTTATAAGATATTATTTTATGAGATTTTGTGTTCAATGATTTAAAAAGCAGAAAATAGGCCGGGCTCAGTGGCTCAGCCTGTAATCCCAGCACTTTGGGAGACTGAGGTGAGTGGATCGCATGAGCCCGTAGGTTTGAGACCAGTCTGGGAAATTTGGCGAGACCTTCTCTTTACAATAAATAAAAAAATAGCCGGGTGTGGTATCACACGCCTGTAGTTCTGGCTACTTGGAAGGCTGAGGTTGAAGGATTGCCAGAGCCCAGTGGGTTGACACTGGGGTGGCCAGCCTGGGCGACAGAGTGAGACTTCAACTCGAAAAATAATTATGATAAATATACATGTAAAAATTAAATAAAAAGTTGAATATAATTTTAATCTTATTTTTCATATTATTAATTTTATAGAATGACTACTCAGTTACTTTATTCCTTTCTCCCTTTAAAACAACTTTTCTTTCCTAAAAAAAATGATTTGGACTTTGAAGTACATCCAAGTCTGATATAAAATTTATTGACCAAACATATTTCAAATTGTCAACTTTTTTTTTCATTGAG
>CAUYQG010240910.1:0-14633 GCA_963574415.1 Tarsius wallacei | reverse complement strand
CACTCCGTAGCCCAGGCTGGAGTGCAGTGGCATGCTTCCAGCCACCGCAGCCTCCACCTGTTGGGCTCTGGCGATCCTTCCACCTCAGCCTTCCAAGTAGCTGGAACTGCAGGCACGTGCTACCACGCCCGGCTAATTTTTGATTTATTGTAGAGACGAGGTCTCGCCAAGTTCCCCGGGCGGGTCTTAAACCCGCGGGCTCAGGCAATCCACTCGCCTCGGCCTCCCAAAGTGCTGGGATTACAGGCTGAGCCACCGAGCCCGGCCTATTTTGTCACTTTTTTTTTTTTGAGTTGGAGTCTCACTCTGTCGCCCAGACTGGAGTGCAGCAGCCGCTCCCGGCCACCGCAGCCTCGACCTGCTGGGTTCCGGCGATCCTTCCACCTCAGCCCTCCAAGTAGCTGGAACTACAGGCGCGCGCTACCACACCCGGCTAATTTTTTTATTTATTGTAGAGATGAGGTCTTGCCAAGTTGCCCAGGCGGGTCTCGAACCTGCGGGCTCAGGCAATCCACTCACCTCAGCCTCCCAAAGGCGCGGGATTACAGGCTGAGCCACCGAGCCCGGCTATTTTGTCACTTTTTAAAAATTATTTTTATATTGCATGCTTATGTAACTTGCTATATTTTTATTATTTAATAGCATATGCATTTAGGGCTATGATCTACTAAAAGCATATTTTAGCCATGTTCTATAGGCTCCCAAAAGTAGTCTGAAAACTATCTTTTAATGTAAATAGTCTAATGGAATGGGTCAGCATGTAGAGTGAAAACATTTAGAAGACTAACATAAGATAATTTATTTCCTAAACATCAAGTGCATCTTTGAAATTTGGAGGCTCTTATGATTAATGGTCAGAAATTTGAAAAACACATGTATAAACATACTTATGTTGATTATTCAGGAAGTACTACAGTCATGGACTTTGAACTTCAATCTTGTCTCAAGGCAGAAACATAAGTAACATATGGTATGGTTAGAGGTGATTTTATCATATGTGTCATCAATCTAGTTAGAAATAGTAACTCATAGCTGGGCTCGGTGGTTCAGTCTGAAATCCCAGTACTTTGGGAGGCTGAGGCGAGTGGATTGCCTGAGCCCACAGGTTCGAGACCAGCCCAGACAATTTGCTGAGACCTCATCTCAACAATAAACAAAAGATTAGTCAGGTGTGGTAGCACACGCCCGTAGTTCCAGATACTTGGAAGGCTAAGGCGTAAGGATCGCCGGAGCCCAGCAGGTCGATGCTGGGGTGGCCATGAGTGTGCCACTGCACTCCAGTCTGGGCAACAGAGTGAGACTCCAACTCAAAAAAAAAAAAAAAGAAAAGAAATAGTAGGTCATGGAGACTGACAGTGGGGCAGGGAGCATGCTTAGCATAGGCATCTTCTTCACACCCACCTTGAACATCACTTACTCTCCCTACATCATCAGCCGCAGAAACTACAAACTAGACTGTTTTCTTGCCACTTGATAATTCAGTCATTCGAGGTCTCACTGGGGGAAAGACTTAAAATGCAATTATTCTAAAACAGGAATAATAAAATGACTCTAACCTAGAGTTGAAAAAATAAAATAAAAACAGGCATTCAGGTCTCTACACATAAAAATAAACATCAAGCGGAGTGTTTGCTCATTTTCTTAGCAGCAATAAAATCTCAATTTAGATGCTGTAATATGATTCAGGCCAGGGTTTCATGACTTATGATAAGCAAATTATGTGAAGCAGATGATCTCTATATCCTATGCATTCTACCCAACAGAATCAGAGTAGGAAAAATTCAGAATTGAAAATGATTTTCAAATATCTGACTTAAACTCACTCTTTTTATAAAAGCTAAGACAAATTTAGAAGTTTAGGCATATTCCCAGAATCTCACAAATTATGTAAGAGCTGGTATTAGAACCTACTTCAGTGCTTCAGCATATTTCACACAAACTGATGTGTGTGACAACTGTATTATGCATTTGGTAAAAGCAGACCTTGGCCAGGAGCAGTGGCTCAAGACTGTAATCCCGGCACTTTGGCAGGCCGAGGCAGGAGGATCTCTTAAGCCTAGGAGCTCGAGATCAGCTCGAGACAGCCTAGCACTACGAAAAATACAAAAATTAGCTGGATGTGGTGGCACATGCCGGTAGTCCCAGCTACTCAGGGAGCTGAGGCAGGATTGCCTGAGCCAAAGAGGTTGAGGCTACAGTGAGCCATAATCATGCCACCGCACTCCAGCCTGGGCAACAGAGTGAGACCTCGACTCAAAAATAATGATAGTAATAATAATACATAAAAGCAGATTTTTATAAAGGCATCTGAAAACTGTTAGCTCTTGGTTTAAGGACTTACACTCAAAAGTAAGGAAATGCTTTCATATTTTATAATTCATATGGCTTTGACTCAGTTTGTTTCTATATTTGATAGTCTGTAAGTCAGGTATTTGGGGTCTGGATTATAAACTAACGTTTATATGAGAATTCTATTAGTAAAGTATCAGTAGTGTTACCTCTATATTATTAAAAAGATAATACTGTGGAAAACAGACGCCCTGTAATGTACATGCTTAATGGATTACTTACCTGCTTCGGACAGCTTCACATGCTCTAGACGCTTCATCTTGACATCGGGACCCTCAGTCTTTGACTCAACCAATTCCTGGAGATCAGCTTCCAGCTCAGGCTCTTACAGATAAACAGATTATTAACTTAAGTAAAACATGAAATATGAATAAGAAGATGATAATACTAACTCAGTGTTATGAAATAAAAGCCTTAAGCTAGTGTGTTAATAAGTATGAGTATGTTGCATAAGAATCCCAAGAATATTATTTCAGGAACCAGTTGCCAGAAAACAGGAAAGTAGGATTTTCCAAATATTACTCTCTTCCTTTCCCAAGACTGCCCTCCAACAACTTTGCTGTCCCCTTCGTACTTGTTACTGTACTTGTGTTACTGCATTTGTGATTGTCTTATCACATTAACTTATGGATCTGAGTCTCTCTGACTCAAAGTTAAAGTCCTGCCTCTCATTAGCACTTAGACTCCTAGCATCTAGCGTGCTACACGGCATGAGTAGGCACCAACAAATACTGAGTGAAAAAGTCTTTAAAAAATACATTTAAAAGTCCAAACTGATGAACATTCTGCAAACCGAGTGGTCTATCCTCTTCAAAAATGTCAGTGTCATGCATGACAGAGAAAAACTAAGGAACTGTTACAGATTAAAGGAGACTAAACAGACACAACTACTACATGGAATGCAAAATCCTGACCTAGACTCTAGATCTGAAAAAAAAATTCTATAAAGGAGATTATCTGGACAACTGGGGAAAGTTTAATATACATTGTATATTAAATGACTTCACTGTTACATTTCCTGATTTTGATCCCTGTACAGTGGTTATCCAAGACAATGATTTTTTTTGTATTTAGGTTATATACACACTGAAGTACTTAGGATAAAGGACCATAACACCTGAAACTTTAACTAAACAATTCGGCATTAATCATCATAAACATAATGATCATAAAAGCATGTGTGAGAGTGTGTGTAGGGGAGAAGGGAAGGCTGGAAGAGAATATGAAACCACTGTGGCAAAAACTACTAACAACCGGCGAATCTAGATGAAAAGTATGAGTTAATTGTACTACATTTGTAACTTTCCTATAAATTTTATGTTTTTGAAAATATATAAAATTGGGCCAGGCACAGAGGCTCATGCCTATAATCCCAGCACTCTGGGAGGCAGAGGTGAGAGGATTGCCTGAACCCAGGGGTTCGACACCAGCCTGGGCCACTTGGCAAGGTCTCATCTCTACAATAAATCAAAAAAATAGCAGGGAGCGGTGGCAAGTGCCTGTAGTTCCGGCTACTTGGAAGACTGAGGTGGAAGGATCACCTGAGCCCGGCTTGTCACGGCTGCAGTAGCCGTGATTGTGCCACTGTACTCCAGACTGGGAGACACAGTAAGACTTTGATTCAAGAAAAAAAGCAAAAATGAGCTGCAGGACAATTTCATGTGGTCTAATATACAGATAAATTGATCCCCAAAGGAAAGGCACGGAGGACATAAAAAAATGTGAAAAATAAAGTCCTAAAGCATTCCAAAATTAATGAAAAATATAAGTCCAGAAATCCGAGAAGTTCAACAAACTCAGCACACACAAAAAAACATGAAGCATACAACACAAAGGCTCATTGTAATAAAATGGCTCCAAATCAGTGACACAGAAAAAATCTTAAAAGCCCCCCTGAGGAAAAAAAAAGCAAAAATATGTTATCTATACAAGAATAGAAGACCAGTATCAGATTTCTCATCAGAAACAACACACACCAGACAGTAGAGCCCAGGTCAGGCTGTGGCAGCTGTGATTGTGCAACTGCACTCCAGCCTGGGTGACAGAGTGAGACTCCAACACACACACACAAAAATTCATGACCTGAGTTATGTAAATGTTTTGTCTCAAGATACTTTAGGAGAAAAAATTTCTGTCTCCTGCTAATCTCAAGATAGTTAATTTTCTGGTTTTTTAAAACCATAAAAGGATTTAATCAACTCTTAAAAGTCACTTAAAAATCACACTAAACCAGCTACCTGTATGCCCGTATCCTGAATTAACCAGCTTTTTATCAAATTTACCACATAAAAATATAAATCATAAGAAAGAGTATTCATCAGTGATTGACTCATTTTTGGAGTTGCTCTTGCACCACTGAACTGGATTTATTCTTGGGCCAGTACTAAGCTACTTTACAATACAGACATCTGAGTTTTAAGAATTTTAAGCAAAATCATTTACTTCTTTCTTACAGCAACATAGATGGTAGGAAGACACAAACTTTGGAACAAAACACAAATTTTGTATTCACCAGTGTGAATTCACCAGTGTTCCTTGATAAAACATAATCCCTGAACCTCAGTTCTCTCATATATAAAGTGGAGAAATTTTTATCATAGTGAGGGACTTCCCTAAACTAAGCTGCAAACTATACCCTCTTCACTTTTCCAGCCAATTTTCAGGCATTGTTTCTTTCCTCCTATTCCTGGTGTGCTATAATGCATACATGCACAAACACACACCAAAAGGCATTCTTCTTCCCTTTCCCTTCACCTTGAACGGCAGTTGCTCCCTCATCTTCTCTCTCCTGACCAGGTGTAACATCCTGACTTGCAGGTGGTGGCTCCTCTCGTGGAGGCTGTTCATCACGGGGCTGCTGGGCCTAGGCATGCGTGTGTGCAAATAGAAAGCTTTGTTATCAGTACATGTCAATAATACAGACACACAAAATACATAGGTATTTCTGATCATACGTTAAGCCTAAAGATATTTCCCCAACACAATTCTATGGAACACCTACTCTTAATAAAGTTACTCTTCCCACAGAGTTACCCTCAAGTAACTTTGGAAGCTATTTTAAGCTATGTTGGGATGGATGTGTGCAATCTGTTATCAATAGCATTAGAAAGAAGTTGGGGAGAAAATGAGGGGAACGTAAGATCATCCATCCAGGTAAAACTGGAACCTAATCCTCCCGGATCAATGTTTCCCTCATAAGTTTCCATTATCAGTTTTCATCAACATCTAAGACCTTTCTCAGTGTCTTTATACCACTTCAACAACACTGTCACAACAATAAATTGCTCTAGTAGGAAACATCAAATGTTAAAGCACTCACAACCTCAGGCTCAGCCTGCTGAGAAACTTCTATTATATTTCTTCTTCTGGGCCTATAGGTGGATCTTCCACGCCAACTCATATTTCTCACTGAAAACGGAATACTGGGATTTGGAACATGCAACTGACAGGACAGTCATCTTTGACCACTTCCATAGCCAAATGATAACTTGTAATATTTTTTTATTTGGAAAATACTTAGAAAATAAGTCCCAGGATAAATATAAGCATGTATGCTTTCTGCATGCTTGCAAAGCAACCATCTTATAGCTCATGGCAAGAGACAGAGGACATGTCTGGTGAGGTTTGGTTTCACCACTGGATTCTCCACCATACAGACATTTAGAAAAATGTGACTTGTGCCAGGTGTAGTGACTCACGCCTGTAATTCCAGCACTTTGGGAGACCGAGGTGAGAGGACTACCTGAGCCCATGGGTTCGAGACCAGCTTGGGCAACTTGGCGAGAGACCTCATCTCTACAATAAATCAAGAAAAATGAGCCAAGCATGGTGGCGCATGCCTGTAGTTCCAGCTACTTAGAAGGCTGAGGTGGAAGAATCTCCTGAATCCAGCAGATCGAGGCTGCGGTGGCCGTGATCTCCAGTTTGGGCAACAGAGTGAGACTCTGACGAAAGAAAGAGGAAGGAAGGGTGGGAGGGAGGGAAGGAAGGAAGGAAGGAAGGAAGGAAGGAAGGAAGGAAAGAAGGAAGAAAGATGCAACTTCAGCTGGGCATGGTGGTACACGCCTGTAATCCCAGCATGTTAGGAGACTGAGGAGGAAGGACTGTTTGAGCCCAAGAGTTCTAGATCAGCCTAGGCAACACAGTGAGACCTTATCTCTACAAAAAAAAAAATCAAAAATTTAGCTGGACATAAAGGTGTGTGCCTGTAGTTCCAGCTATTCAGGAGGTGGGAACTGTGGTAAGCCATGATCATGCCACTGCACTCTAGCCTGGGAGACAAAGTGAGACTATGAGACACACACACACACACAAAGACTGAACCCAAACAAAAACAAAAACAAAAAAATAGAAAGAAAAGAAATTGCAGGTAGAGAATTAAAACTGGAGTGACTGCTGCTTTCACGGGAGCTAGTCACGCTCCCGCCTATGAAGTCCCCTTCCTCCCCTCCTAAAATCAAGCTTTGTTGGACCAAATAGCCTAGCCCGTGCCTCCTCATGACGTCCAAGGCTGTTTCTGAACCGTCCACGGTGGAGGGGAGAAATGGCCGCCCAGAGCTATGGGCGTGCCCGTCACTCGGCACCGCTGCGGGGTATTCCAGAGCCCCGGGCTCACGGTCACCACCGGCAGCACTCCCCGTTTCCAGGCCCCTTCCTCACTGCCCACTGGGGATCCCCAGGGAAAACTCGGGCACCTGTCCTCTGTTGGGGAATCCCGGTGGCTCCGGGGCTCAGTCACCTCCAACGGCACCCCCACACTTGCCCCCTATCAGCCGAACCCTCTTCTCTGAGGCCCACTTTCCTCCCTGGTCCCGCTGGCCCCACCACAGGGAAAGGCCAACGACGACCTCGAGGCTCTCCTTTCTCGGGAGCCACAGAAGACCCTGCCTGACCACCCAAAGCCCCCAGCTCCTCCTCACACTCACTCAAACTTAATCTCCCGGGAGAACTGATCTGAGGACCAACCTTCTGTGTCCCAGATGGTAAAAAAAGGTTCAGAGTGCAGAAACACAATCCACAAGCTCACAGCTCGTTGGCGTTCACCACCACGAGGTGTGCACAAGCCACACCTAATGAGCATGCGCACTGAGGCAAGTGCCCAGTGAGTAAGCGCCGGGGTTGGGGGGGGAGGGACTGAGGTTTTTCTGCCTCAGTCCCCCAGCCCCTGCCCCTCCCCTTCCCCATTGAGGACTCCAGAATCTGTCCTCTGTTGGCCATTTCGTATGCCTCTGAGACTCAGATACCTCAAATAATGTCCCCACTTTGAAGGACAAGGGCTATAGTGGCTGCCTGTGAAGAGAGGTAGACTACCTGCTAAAACAGAAATAGCAGCATATACCATAGGATTTACACAAGACCAAGAGTCCCATAAACTAATATTAAAATGTCCAACATATAATCCAAATTTACTCAGAATATAAAGAATCAAGAAAATGGGACAATTCAAATGGGTAATTACAATGAACAGACACCAACACAAGGAAGGTGTTGGAATTATCTGACAAAGTCTTCAAAAGTGCAATTGTAAAAATGTTTAAACAAGTAATTGTGAACACTTTTGAAACAAATGCAAAAATAGAAAGCCTTGGCACACAAAAAAAGCATATTTAAAGAAGAAACAAAGAAAGGCATGGTGGCTCATATCTGCAATCTCAGCTTTGGGAGGCTGAGGTGGGAGAATTGCTTAAGGTCAGGAGTTCAAGAGCAGCCTGAGCAACATAGTGAGACCCCCCATCTCGAAAAAACTTTTTTTTTAATTAGCTAGACATGTTGGTGCACACCTATAGTCCCATCTACTCAGGAGTCTGAGGCAGGTGGATCACTTGAGTCCAGGAACTGGAGACTGCAGTGAACTATGATCACACCATTGCACTCTAACCTGGGCAACAAAGTGAGACACCGTCTCAAAAATAATAATAATAAGGCTGGGCATGGTGGCTCACACCTGTAATCCCAGTATTTTGGGAGGCTGAGGAAGGAGGATTGCTTGATCCAGGAGTTGGAGACCAGTCTGGGCAACATAGCAAGATCCCATCTCTATTAAAATAAATTAATGATAATAATAATAATAAAATAAATAAGAAACAAATGGAAATTTTAAAAGTGAAAAATATGATAGCCAAGTAAAAATCTCAATGAATAAGTTCAATAGCAGAATGGAGACAAGAGTAAGTGATTTAAAAATGGATCAATACAAATTGTTCAATCTGAATAACTCAGAGAAAAAAATTGAAAGAGAAGTAAATAGAATCCCAAAGACTTGTGAGAAAGTACTTAAACATTTATCATTTGTATCATCAGAATCCCAGAAGGAGAAGTGAAAGTATGGTGATTAGAAATACATATATTTGATGCAATAATTGCTGAAAAATCCATTAATGTAGTAAGAACATAAGCCTACAGATTCAAGAAGTTCAGCAAACCCCAAACGGGTAGACCCAAAGAAATCCATGCCCAGACATATCATAATCAAGCTGCTGAATACTAAAAACAAAGAAAAAAATCTTGAAAACATCCACAAAAAAGGATGCATTACTTTTAGGGGAACAATGATTCAAATGGCTGTAGAATTCTCATCAGAAACTTTAGAGGCCAGAAGGAAGTGTCTCAACATTTTTTAGGTGCTGACAGAAAAGAATTGTCAGCCCCAAACTGACATTTAGCAAAATATCCTTCAGGAATGAAGGTGTAAATAAGATATTCACAGATGAAAGAAAAACAGATAATATGTTGTTAGCAGACCTAAAAGAATTGCAATGGAAGTTCTTCAGACAGAAGGAAAAATGGTGCCAGAAAGAAACTTGGAACAACAGGAATGAAGGGAGAACAACAGAAATGGTAAATATTTGGCCAAATATAGACTAATAATATTAATAGACTATTAATATTATTCTCCTTTTTGAATTAATTAAAAATACTTGAGCTGGGCATGGTGGCTCACAACTATAATCCCAGCACTTTGGGAGGCTGAGGCAGGAGGACCGCTTGAGCCCAGGAGTTGGAGACCAGTCTGGGCAACATAGCAAGAGACCTCATCTCTACAAAAAATAATCAAAATTAGCCAGGTGTGGTAGTGTGCACCTGTAGTCCTATCTACCTAGGAGGCTGAGGCGGAAGGATCACCTGAGCCCAGGAGTTCGAGGCTGTGGTGAACCATGATCATACAATCCAGGTTGGGTAACAGAGTGAGACTCCAACTCAAAAAAATGAATACGAATAGACTTTTTTATAAAGAAAACATGACCCAACTATACTCCATGTACAATAAACTCACTTCAAATATAATAATATAGGTAGATTAAAATAAAAAGATAGGAAAAATACACCATAAACAATAATAAAAGAAAGTTTGAGTGACTCTATTAATATCTAACAAAGTAGACTAAAGAACAAAGAAAATTACTATGGATAAAGAGAGATATTTCAAATTGACAAAAAAATTCACCAAGAATATAAATAATCCTTAATGTGTATGCACTTGTTTTGGGGGTCCCCAGAACCACCCCAGGTTAAATTATGCACTGATATCATTTACAGAACTCAGAATATAGTCATATTCATGGCTGAGATTTACTATAGCTTAAGGATACTAAGCAAAATCAGCAAAGGGAGAAAGTGCATGAGTGAAGTCCAGAGGAAACCAGTGGAAGCTTCCACAAGTCTTTTCCCAGTGGAGTCATACCACTTCTCCAGTAGTGAGTTGCGACAACACATGTGAAGTGTTGTCTACTAGGAAAGTTCATTAAAAACTCAATGCCCAAGGTTTTTATTGGGGACTGGTCACAAAGGCAGCCTCGGCCTAGCACATACCAAGATTCCAGACTCCTAGAAGGAAAGTAGGTGTTCAATATAAAGCATATCATTCGTATATACAGTTTAGACACCGTAAGCAACACTTATTAGTTAGGGATTGGTGGAAGTCTTTGAAATTCAAGTTCCGAGATTACAGGCAAGGGCCCACCTTGTAAGCAGCCCTTTTCTAAGGATAGCCATCCCAGGCCTGCTATGTTAACTCTTTTCTGCACAGCATCCAACAACAGAACTTCAAAACACATAAAAGCAGACCAACTGAAGAGGTAAATAAACAAACTTACAAGCAATTGGAGACTTCAACATTCTCTTGGTATCACACAGAACTAGTGGGGAAAAAGTCAGCAAGGATGGCAGGAGGCAGCACTCTCACTGTTGTCCGGCCCATTGTGCCCTTCACAATGCATCTTTCTTTTGACAAATCTACCTTTCTTAATTCATTTTCTAAAAATCAGCAAGGATATAGAACTAAACAATACCATCTACCACCTGGATTTGATTGACATGCATAGAACCTCTCACAAAACAAGAGCAGAATAAACATCCTTTCCAATTGTATATGGATATTTTACCAAGATAGGCCATATTCTGGGTCATAAAATAAATCTTAGCAAATGCAAAAGAATTGAAACCATACAAAAAATGTTCTGTGACCATAATGGAAATAAACCAGAAATCAAGAGAAAGTTACCAGGAAAATCTCCAAACACCTGGGAATTAAATAATAGACTCCTAAAATAAGTAAGTAAGCAAATAAATTAATTAATTAAATGCTTCTAAGTAATCCACAATTCAAAGAGAAGTCTCAAAAATAATTAGAAAATATCTTGAACAGAATGAGAATACAACACATGAAAATTTTCATAACACAATCAAGAGGAAAATTTATAGCATTACATTCCTGTGTTAGAAAAGCATAAGGATTCCAAATTAATAAAGAAGGCTTGTACCATATAAACCCAAAAACAAGAGCAAAATAAAACCAAAGCAAGCAGAAGGAAGGAAAAAAAATAAAGATTGAAGCCTAAATTAATGAGATTGAAAATAGAAAAAGGTCAGGTGTGGTGGCTCATGCCCATAATCCCAGCACTTTGGGAGGCCAAGGCGAGAGGAACGCTTGAGCCCAAGAGATCGAGACTAGCCTAGGTAACATAGCAAGACGTCATCGTACAAATAATAATAATAATAAAATTAGCTGGGCTTGGTGGTGTGTGCCTGTAGTCCCAGCTTCTTGGGAGGCTGAGGCGGAAGGACCATCTGAGCCCAGGAGGTCAAGGCTGTGGTAAGCCGTGATAGTGCCACTGCACTCCAGCCTGGGCAACAGAGTGAGACCCCAGTTTAAAAAAAAAAAAGAAAACAGAAAAAGAATTGAGAAAAACTATGAGACCAAAATCTGGTTCCCTGTAATGATGAATAAAATTAATAGACTTCTAGCCAGAATGACCAAAACAGAAAGAAAACACACACATGATCAATATCAGGAATGAAATAGGATATATATTCCATTATTAAAAGATTATTAAGGGAACACTACAAAAAACTCTATGTACATACATTAGACAACTTAGATGAAATGGAATAATTCTTTGAAAGACACAAACTACCTAAGAATAAACAGGTAATCTGTTTCTATTCAAAATTAAATTCTAGCCAGACATGGTGGCTCATGCCTGTAATCCCAGCACTTTGAGAGACTGAGGTGGGAGGGTCGCTTGAGGCCAGGAACTTGAGACCAGCCTGGACAACACAGCGAGACCCCTCTACAAAAATAAAAAATAATTAGCCAGGCAGATGGCACATGCTTCTAGCCCAGCTATCCAGGAGGCTTAGGCAAGAGAATCACTTGAGCCCAGGAGTTTGAGGCTACAGTGAGCTATGATCATGCCACTGCACTCCAGCTGAGTGACAGAGCGAGAAAAAAAAGTAAATTCATACTTGGAAACCTTTCAAAAAAAAAAAAGAAGCTGCAGGCCTGGCATGATGGCTCACGTCTGTAATCCCAATACTTTGGGAGGCCGAGGTGGGAGGATTGCTTGAGCCCAGGAGTTCAAAACCAACCTAGGCAACATAGCAAAATCTTGTCTCTACAAAAAAATCAAAAAAAGTAGCCGGGCATGGTGGTGTGCACCTGCAGTCCCAGCTATTTCAGAGGCTGAGTGGGGAGGATTGCTTAAGCCCAGGAGGTGGAAGACATGGTGAGCCATGATCGTGCCACTGCACACTCCAGCCTGAGTTACAGAGTGAGACATCAACTCAAGAAAAAGAAAATGTTGCAACAATGAGATGTCACTATACACCTATTAGACTAGCCAGACAGAACAATAACAATACCAAATGCTGGCAGGGATAAGGAACTCTTATTCATTGCTGGCAAAATGCAAAACAGTATAGCCACTTTGGAAAACAGTTTTGTGGTTTCTTTCTTTTCTTTTCTTTTCTTTTTAAGAAAGCAGGATTTATTGAGAGGACAGAAAAGTTCCCACAGTGGGAGAGGACCCAAGGGGGTTGCCCTTGGTGGTTTCTTTAAAAATTAAACAAACACCTACCACACCATCTAAAAATCACGCTCTTTAGTATCTACCCAAAGGAGTTAAAAACTTATGTCCACACAAAAACCTGAACAGGGATGTTTATAGCAGCTTTATTCATAATTGCCAAAACTTGGAAGCAATCAAAATGTCCTTCAGTAGGTGAATGGATAAGTAAAACGTGGTACATCCAGACAATGGAATATTATTCAGCACTAAAAGAAATGCTCTATCAAACCATGAAAAGACATGGAGAAAAAAAAAAGACATGTAGGAAATTTAAATGTATATTACTAAGTAGAAGACACATGCCGTATGATTCCATGTATATGACATTCTGGAAAGGCAAAGCTATGGAGACAGTCAAAAGATCGATTGTTGCCAGGGATGAATTGGCAGAGAATGGAGAATTTTTAGGGCAGTGAAACTACCTTGCATGATACTATAATGATGAAAACATGTCACTATGCCTTTGTCCAAACCCATAGAATGTACAACACAAAGAGTGAACCCTAGTGTAAAATATGGACTTTGAGTGGTAATGATTGAGATTGTAACAAAAGTACCACTCTGGTGCGGGTTGTTGATCAGGAGGGACGCGCTGGTTGTGGGGGGGAAAGGGGGTCTACACGCTAGCTCCGTCCCGTCCGGGCCAGGGTGGTGTAAACCTAAAAACTGCTCTTTAAAAAACAAAACAAAAAAACTTTTATTTTTTTTAAATTTTATTTGTTTATTTATTTGCTTATTTATTTGAGTTGGAGTCTCACTCTCGCCCAGACTGGAGTGCAGTGGCCGCTCCCGGCCACCGCAGCCTCGACCTGCTGGGCTCCGGCGATCCTTCCACCTCAGCCTTCCAAATAGCTGGAACTGCAGGCGCGCGCTACTACGCCCGGCGAATTTTTTATTTATTGTAGAGATGAGGGCTCGCCAAGTTGCCCAGGTGGGTCTCAAACCCGCGGGCTCAGGCAACCCACTCACCTCAGCCTCCCAAAGGCGCGGGATTACAGGCTGAGCCACCGAGCCCAGCAAAACCTCCTTTTAAAAAGAAGAAGAGGATAAAGTTGCCAGACCCAGGTAGTTTCACCGACAAATTGTGCCAAATATTTTAGAAGAAATAATAGCAGTTCTATACAATCTCTTCAAAAAATATAGAAGTGAGAGACTTGTTTCAAATAACTTTATGATGTTAGCATTACCCTGACACCAACATTAGACAAAAGACAGTATTGGAAAAGTACAGTACAACTTCCCTCATGAACATAGATGCAAAAAAAAGTCCTCAATAGAATATTAGCAAATCAAACCCAATAATATATAAAAAGAGTAATACACCGTGACCAAGTGTGGCTTATCCTGGGCATGCAAAACTGACTCAAAATTCAAAAATCAATCAATGCAATCTACTATGTTGACATACTAAAGTAATTGAATCACATAATTATAACAAGCATCTGACAAAATGCAAGGTTGATCCATGATTTTAAAAAAATTATCAACAAACCAGGAGTAGAAGAGAACTTTTCCTACACTTTAGGTCATTCTTAATAGAGAAAAACTAAATGCTTTCTCACTAAGATCAGGAATGAAGCAAGAATGTTCACTCTCACCCCTGCTATTCAGCAGTGTATTGAAAGTCCTAGCCAGTTCAATAGGGCAAGAAAAAGAAATAAATGGCTTACAGATTGGAAAGGAAGAAATAAAACAGCCCAGTTTACAGATGACAGGATAATATATATAGAAAATCCCACGGAATCTATTTTTTTTAATTCCTAAAAATAATAAGTAAGTTTAGCAACATTGCAGGACACAACTTCAACATGTAAAAATTAAGCATATTTCTGTATATTAGCAATGAGCAATTAGAAACAAAAGTTATAAACACACACAATACTATTTATAATATCTTCTCAAAAAATAAAACACAGACGGGCTCAGTGGCTCAGCCTG